>PVHP010029661.1:0-22222 GCA_004024765.1 Zapus hudsonius
CACACACACACATACACAGAGCGAATTAAAAAAATGTGTTCCCATCCCAGGGTTATGGGCTCTTTCCTGAAGATTTCAGAGGTGTCAGCAAAACTGCCTATTTCATTACAATGGTGAATACTGGCCAAGTGCATGTTGGGGGCAGAATTTCAGGGCCCTTGTCTGAACACAGCCTCTAAAGGATGTCGTTCCCCTGAGAGACATGGTTTGAACTGCTGGGTCCAAAGAAGCTATGAGGAAAACTGAGAGCTGGCAAATGATTCCTTCCCCTCCTGAGGAAGGGCTGCCAATCAAGAGCAAGTACTGGACAGCAGGCCCCTCTGCTGGGGGGCGTTGTACATTACCTAGTCATTGTGCTCTCTCTTAGTCCCCCATTAAGACAGGGGGTCAGACACAAACTCCAAAAAACACTTTCTTATTTTATTTTTTGGTTTTGCAAGGTAGGGTCTCCCTCTAGTCCAGGCTGACCTGGAATTCACTCTGTAGTCTCAGGGTGGCCTCAAACTCACGGTGATCCTCCTACCTCTGCCTCCCAAGCGCTGGGATTAAAGGTGTGCGCCACCATGCCGGGCCCTAATGTTTACTTTATTATACCAATTGATATTTACTTTAAATTCTAACTAATTACAAATTGTCATGGTTTGATACAGGTGTCCCCCACAAACAATTGAATGTGTTCTGATAGATTGATCCTCAGCTGATGGCAGTTTGAGTTTTACAACCTCGATGAAGCTGTGTTGTTGGGGGCGAGTTTATGGGGTTATAAGCCAGCTTCCCCTAGCCAGTGTTTGGCACACCTTCCTGCCGCTGTTTGCAGTGCTGTGGCGGAGGTGATGTCCAGCCCTCTGCTCATGCCATCGTTTTCCCTGCCAGAATGGAGTCTCCCCTCGAGTCCATAAGCCAAATAAACCCATTCCTCCACAAGCCGCTTTTGTTTGGGTTCTTCTGCGCAGCAACTAGAAAGCTGACTGCAACACAAATCTTCCTTATTTTCAATTACTTTCTCTGATTATCTGATTCCCTACTCTACCTTCAAAATGTATTATCTTTCTCTCTCTCTTACATGTGCAAATATATGCTAAGCATACACATACATGGACACACATGATCTCAGGCACACATATACATACAGACATACATACATAGACACCTATGTTAATAAACCAGATCCCCTTGTGGAAAAAAATTGTGGGCTTGGCCTGTTCCCCAGACTCCAGACCAAAGGATTTCATGCTCAAGGGCTGGACGAGAACAACTCAGAAGGCTGGTGGGTGCAGTATGATCAGACCTATGATCTCAGTGTCACAATCTTCAAAAGACGAGGCACGCTTTGTGAGAAGAGAAAACCAAGATTTCTCATTTTATTCCTTCTTAAAACGACAGTGGGGAATTATGGGAAGAGAGGCAAGCTTTACCCTCTGGGATAAAGGAAAGCCCTCAAGACCCCAGACTTCAGGGCTGAGGCTCCCTAGGGAGGCAGGGCCATTTCCTTGGAGATTAGTTGGGGAGCAAAGTGCATTCCTTCAGGGGTTCTGTGGAGAACAAGAGAGCAAGAGATTTAGAAACTACTTGTTTGTTTGTTTGTTTATTTGTTTTTCTATGTAGAGTCTCTCTCTAGCCCAGGCTGACCTGGAATTCACTATGTAGTCTCAGGCTGGTCTCAAACTCACAGGAATCCTCCTACCTCTGCCTCCCGAGTGCTGGGATTAAAGGTGTGAGCTACCATGCCCAACTTAGAAATTAATTTTTAAATCAATATTTTAAAATCAAATTTTTTGGTTTTGTTTTTGTAAATCAATAGTTTAAAATCAATAAATCAAGGAGGTCACTAAAAGTTTTTCCTAGCTCCCCAGATAAATAAATAAAAGTATTTTTTTAAAAAGTTTTCAGACATTGTTAAATGTCTCCTTCTGTGGCAAAATCATCCTGATTTGAGAACCACTGCTGAAGAGATTCCTGGTCCTTCCCTGGCCTTGCCTGACCCTGGACTTCAGCATCTGTAAAGCGTCTGTTCCTTGGAGAGAGGACCAGAAATAGGACCCGAAGGAGAGTCAGGGTGCGTGGAGACTCAGGACCATCACGGAAACCCTTATAACACTCTTGGATGTCTTATAGATGTTCTTAAAGAATTCAAGTATTATCAATACACTTTCCTAGCCAAGATGAACTTTCCTCATTCGACTTTCTTTGACACTGTATCCTACAATAGGCCTCCAAACCTTGACCTTCTCCCATGTCGGTTCCTCAGAGATGCTACCCAGGGTCCGCTTACCAGAGCTTGAGCACTGTTTCACGTTGGTGGTGGCCGTGACATACTCCTGCCCCAAATACTTGTCATAGGTTGTTTTGCCATGGAGTTTGGCCAGACACTCGGTGTTGTCATTGAAAAGAAGGTTTTTGGTTTGAGACTTGAACAGACAAAAGTTTCTTGGGCACTTGGGTCCCTTTGTCCCAAACTGGGCCTGTGACAAACAAGCAAACAGTTCGTGAATAGGCAGGAAAAAGAGCCAAGCGTGTGCATGGAGAGGTCAAGGGCATTCCTCCCATCCTGAGTCAGCCCAAGACAACCGAAGAGCAAAGGCCACCTAATTCTGGAGTCCTTTCCCTGGACACCCCAGGCAGGGCACAAGCCTTGTGGCACTTCTACCCTCGCCTCCTGTCATCCTTCCTTCCCTCTTCACCTGTCATCTCTCCGCATAGAACTTTATGCAGGTGACTAGAGCTAAGTTGAGGGGTTTTCCATATTTATTGTGAATAATTAGATACATTGCTTGAGCAAGTCTTATGGTGGTATCCCCTAAACTGAGGGGTTTTAAGCTCTGTCCTAATCATAGAGAAAATTCTAGTTTTTTTTTTTTTCTTCAAGGTAGGTCTCCCTCTAACCCAGACTGACTTGGAACTTACACCATAGTCCCAGGCTGTCCTTAAACTCACTGCAATCCTCCTATCTCTGCCTCCCGAAGGATTAAAGGCGTGCATCACCACGCCTGGCACTGAGAATATTTTAATGTACCAGTTCTCCCAGAGGATGACCTAAAACCTAAACACAGGAAAACCTAAAAAAACCAACCAGGCCTTTGCCCCAGGCAGGTCCCTCGGCCTCCCTCAGCTGAAGCCCCTTCCCCATCCCCAGGGCCAGCGTGCTGTCATAGGAAAACAGATGACCTTAAATCTATGGAGCAGCTCTGGCTCTGCTGTGTAAAGCGCTCTATCCTTTGTGATGGCTAAATTGTCAGCTTGATCAGATTAGGAATCAAGGGACACACTATTAGATGGGCGTGGTGGCTCAGGCATTTCATCCCAGCACTCTGGTGGCCAAGGTAGGAGGATCACTGTGAGTCCGAGGCCAGCCTGAGACTCTGCATAGTGAATTCCAGGTCAGCCTGGGCTAGATGGAGACCCTACCTCAAAAACAAACAAAAAAATAAAAATAAAAAGAGGGAGGGTGGGGAAGGAATCATAATGGTTTGTTGTCTATAATTATGGAAGCTAGCGATAAAATAATTTTTTAAAAATAGGCTGGAGAGAGATGGCTCATCTGTTAAGGCATTTGCCTACAAAGCCTAATCACCCAGGTTCGATTCCCCAGTATCCACGTAAAGCCACATACACTAAGTGGCTAATGCATCTAGAGTTCATTTGCAATGGCAAAAGGGCCCTAGAGTGCCCGTTTTCTCTCTCTCTCTCTCTCTCTCTCTCTCTCTCTCTCTCTCTCTCTCTCTCTCTCTCTCTCTCTCTCTCTCTCCTTCTCTGCTTGTGAATAACTAATAATTAAATTATTTTTAAAAGCGCAGTCCAGGAGTGAAGACTGGAGGCAGAGTCTGGTCCAGTGCCCCAGAGTTAGAAACCCCTGTGCTTTTTATTGAGATTCTGGGCAGCCGCACAGCATGAAGCCAGCGCTGTTCCCACCAATGGAGCAGAGAGGCTGCGCCATTCATTGTGTTGTGCTTGGCAACTTCCCCAGTCAACAGGAGCCAGTGCAGTGAGGAGCAAGGTGGGCCCCCCAGCAGCTCATACCTGTTGGTCAAGCAACACCTGTTCAACGGCTTGTGCCTTGTCTTTCCGAGATACCACGGCATGATTTGGGGCCACAGCCAGGTGGCAGCTCCGAGCCTCAGTCACAGGCTTCCGAGTGCCATCGAGGCACAGAAGCTCGAAGTCCTCTAGCTTCAAATCCGTAGCCCACTCTTCAGTGTTCTTCCCTGGAGACAGAAAAGGTGTCATCAGTTAGAGCTGCCCTGCTTGGTGAAAGGGCAAAGGGCTATGACTATCCCTCTGGCCGGGTTTGGTGGCGCACGCCTTTAATCCCAGCACTCGGGAGGCAGAGGTAGGAGGATCTCTGTGAGTTTGAGGCCAGCCTGAAACTACAGAGTGAATTCCAGGTCAACCTGGGCTAGAGTGAGACCCTACCTTGAAAAAACAAAAAAAAATCCTCCACCTATGCCATTTTTTCAGTGGGTTTCCGAGAGAGAGAGAGAGAGAGAGAGAGAGAGAGAGAGAGAGAGAGAGAGAGAGAGAGAGAGAGAGAGAAGAAAAGAAAGGGAGAAAAAAGCTCAGTAGCCTTTATTCAAAATGCTTAGGACTAGAAGTGCTTTTGATTTTGAACTTGTTTGAATTTTAGAATCCCCACATACATAATACAGTATCTTGTGTAGGTGACCTGTCTAAACAGAAAAATCACTCTTCTTTCATACACATATTTTCCACATAAGCTGAAGTTCATTTTACACAGCATTTTCAGTGTGCCCGCATCCCGACTCATCACGCGAGACCAAGTGGGATTTTCCACTTGTGACGTCAGGCTACTGTTCCAAAAGTTTCCAATTTTGGAGCATTTTCTATTTCAGATTTTCAAATTAGGTATCTCAACTTGTAGCTGAGTCCTTCCCTTTCATGTTAGTGTAATCGGGGAAAGGAGAGAAGCTTCCATGGATTTATTGAGTATGTTTAGTTAATCCCAATAAAATATAGTTTGTAGGGCTGGGAAAGTGATTCAGCAGTTAAAGACATTTGCTTGCAAAGCCTGATAGCCTGGGTTTGAGTCCTCAGTACCCACATAACACCAGATGCACAAAGTAGTGTCTGGAAGTCATTTTCAGTGGCATGAGGCCCTAGCATACCCATTCTCATTCTCTTTCCTTGCAAATAAATAATATTTTTTTAAATTTTATGGTTGTTTAAAGCAATCAAGAACCTTAAAATTAAATCTGACATCAATCTGACTCCTGGAAATTCACACTGATGGACTGCCATGAATTCTTAGTGTGATTCTAGGCATGTCTGTGTGTGCAAATATGAGCTCATAGTTCAGGCCAGGGCTTGGCTCTGCTACCTGCCTCCTTAGACAATAAGGAGACCATCCCCGATTCCTCTATTTGATACTGAGATCATTCCGAATCACAAGACTGGCTCTAGCCCAGAAATAAGATGAGGGCAGTAGGAATATGAAGACATGTCTAATTGACAAGCTAGAAAGCGGGGATTCTTTCTCAGGGAACTTTAAAACAGCTCATCCGCTGAGGCTGAGGGCTGGGGAGGGCTGAGGAGGACTGTGCAATTTGGAAAGGGCTGAGAAGGGTGGGATCTGACCTTTCTTTTTCACTCTGGAGACCAGAAGAGAGGATGGCTGATCGAACATTGGCTGATTATCTTTCGTCACCTACAACACTCTGTGATTTTTGCCCTCACTTCCAAGGAGTTTCCAGACTAAGGGCTTAATGGGCTGAAGAAAGGACTCCACTTATTTGGGTCAAAAGGGTAACTTGAGCCAGGCGTGGTGGCGCACGTCTTTAATCCCAGCACTCGGGAGGCAGAGGTAGGAGGAATGCCGTGAGTTCAAGGCCACCCTGAGACTACATAGTGAATTCCAGGTCAGCCTGGGCTAGAGGGAGACCCTACCTCGAAAAAAAAAAACAAAAAACAAAAAAGGGTAACTTGATTTACACATGTTCAGACTTTTTATTAGTAACAATACTCAGTTTCACACAAGCATGTGTGGGCTGCTACAGGCAGGTGGGGACTATCAGTAGATGACCATACAGGGACAGGGACACATCTGTTGCAAAAGATGATGGGGTGGTGTGTGTGTTATTTCCAAACCACTGCAACATCCACAGATGTTACCATGTTGCCTACAGAAGTAAAGAATCTTTTTTTTTTTTTTTGAGGTATTGTCTTGCTGTAGCCCAGGCTGACCTAGATCTCACTCTGTAGCTCCAGGCTGGCCCTGAACTCACAGTGATCCTCCTACCTCTACTTCCAGAGTGCTGAGATTAAAGGTGTGTGCCACCACACCCAGCTTTGATTTGGGAATTCTTTGCATCAAAAGTCTGAAAATTGTTAGAATACCTTCCCAGTTGCAAATCTGAAGGAGGAAGGAAAACATCTTCACCTACCATCAGTGTTCTGCAAGATGGTGGAATCCTTCAAAAATGCAACATCTCCTGCCTTCTCAGCCAGGCACCTAAAATATTTTCAAAAATGAACATATCACAAGGGAAGAGAAACAGAGTTTTCATGAATATTTAAAACACGCATTCAAAAAAAAATAAAACCTGGAAGTCAAAATGAAAATATTTTCAGGAATTTAAGATTTAACATGGAAGATCTGGACACATTATGCACTTTCTCTCCTAAAATCCCAAGAAAATGACATTAATGAGAATTTTTCAAGCCATAAGCCCATCAAAGAGAAAAAGAAGATAACAATGGCAACTTCTGGAAGCCAGAGAGAATGCTGAGTAATCATTGATTTAACAAAACAAAGGAAATGGGGCTGGGAGATGGCTCAGTGGTTAAAGGTGCTGCTTGCAAAACCTACCTGCTGGGTTCCATTCCTCAGTCACCCACATAAAGCCAGGAGCCACAAGAGACCCTGACATGCACACATACACACACGTACAAATAAAGCAAAATAAAAGAGCAAAGAACCGAAGTCCATAGATGCTTGGAAGAAAGTTGATATGTACTGCACACTACACGTAGGCTGAGCAGTGAGAGGAAAGAGGCACCATTGAAAGCGGCTGAGAACAGGAATCAGATGCCCTTAGATTCCACACGACTCCTCCCTCACCCTAGCAGAAGAGCAAGGTTTGTCCACTGGGAAGGCTGAGCCATTGCTCCAGAGAAAAGCAGAAATGCAAACTGTTTAAGTGGGGTGTGGTGACCGATGCCTGGAATACAAGCACTCAAGAGGCTGAGGCAGGAGGAGTGCTGTGAGCCTGAGGTCAATTTAGGCTGCAGAGTGAGATTGTGTCTCAAAAAAAAAAAAAAAAATGCTGGGCTGGAGAAACGGCTCAGTCACTTGCCTGCAAAGTCTAATGACCCAGGTTCGATTCCCCAGTACCCACGTAAAGCCAGATGTGCAGTGGCGCATACATCTGGAGTTCATTTGCAGTGGCTGGAGGCCCTGGTGTGTCCATTCTCTCTCCCTCTGCTTCTCTCTCTCTCTCTCTCTTTCTCTCTCTCTCTCATCTCTCCCTGTTTGCAAATAATTTTTTTTAAAAATGCTATTGGGACTATTCTTCTCAAAACGCAGATAGTAAAAATTTCTTCCTCTGGGGTATCTTACTAACTTAAGAAAATACCCTATCCAGGAATGGTGGCACACACCTTTAATCCAGCATTGTGGAGACTGAGGTAGGAGGATCGCTGTGAATTTCAGATCAGCCTGGACTACAGAGTAAGTTCCAGATCAGCCTGGGCTAGAGTGGGACCCTGTCTCAAAATAATTTTTTTAAAAAAAAATTTTATTTATTCATTTTCAAGCAGAGAAATACAGAGAGAGAGAGAGAGAGAGAGAGAGAGAGAGA
Organism: Zapus hudsonius; assembly: GCA_004024765.1. NCBI lineage: Eukaryota > Metazoa > Chordata > Mammalia > Rodentia > Dipodidae > Zapus > Zapus hudsonius. The sequence goes on from PVHP010029661.1 coordinate 7,812, forward strand.
GAGAGAGAGAGAGAGAGAGAGAGAGAGAGGGAACCAGGGCCACCACCTTGTGGGTCTGGCTGGCTTATGTGGGTCCTGGGGAATTGAACCGGGGGCCTTAGGCACCAGAGGCAAGTGCCTTAACCACTGAGCAATCTCTCCAGCCCAAATAATTTTTTTTGTTTTGTTTTTCCAGGTAGGGTCTCTCTCTAGTCCAGACTGTCCTGGAATTCACTATGTAGTCTCAGGGTGGCCTTGAACTCACGACGATCCTCCTACCTCTGCCTCCAGAGTGCTGGGATTAAAGGCATGCGCCACCACGCCTGGCTTAAATAATTTTTTTAAGAATAAAATTTTCCAGGAATGAATAACTTGAGTTTCCAAATAAAAAAATTCCCAATCCAATAAAATTTGAGAATACAAACCGGGCGTGGTGGCGCATGCCTTTAATCCCAGTACCCTGGAGACAGAGGTAGGAGGATCAGTGTGAGTTCAAGGCCACCCTGAGACTACATAGTGAATTCCAGGTCAGCCTGGGCTGGGCTATAGGGAGACTCTTCCTCGAAAAACCAACAACAACAAATGGAGAACACTCACATCATTATGAAGCTTCAGAGCACTAGAGATAAAACAAAGAAATCTCTGAACTTTTCAAGAATAAAGAAAGCCCTTGTTGTAGTCAGCTTCTTGTTGCTGTGCTGACAGAACCCTATCAAAAGGCAGCTTTTGGAGGAAAGGGTTTGTTTTGGTTTACAGGCTCCAGGGGAAGCTCCATGATGGCAGGAAAATGATGGCATGAGCAGAGGGGTGGACATCACCTCCGCCACAGCACTGAAGGTGTGCCAAACACTGGCAAGGGGAAGCCGGCTATAACCCCCATAAACCCGCCCTCCAAAACACACCTCCAACAAGGTTCCAATTCCAAATGCATACCTCTGGTTCACTCTTACCTTAAGGGGATGGAGCATTCAGAACACATTAAGTTTATGGGGGACTCCTGAATCAAACCACTACTGTCCTATAGCAAAAATCGTGAACCAAAAATGGCAGTTTTTCTATAGCATCTCTAAAAGTTAAACAGGATTAATGCTTTGATAGTCTTGAACTTGCTCTGTTTTCCATCTTTTTGTCTTTTTATACTACACTCTGGATAATTTTTTCACTTATCTTCCATTTTACTATTTCTGTCCTTTAGTTATGTCTTCTGTTAAGCTGATCAACTGGGTGGCTAATTTTAATTATATTTTTTTCCTTTTGAGAAATTCTTTTTGTTTTGTTTTAAAGTGCTAACTGGGTTATTCTGTTATATTTTTGTATGTGGTGACTCTTCCCTCCCATATAATCTGTTAATATTACAATTATGTTTGACTATATACTGTTCATTGTTATTAAAAGAGTATTTTTATTGATTTATCTGTGTGGATGTACCAGGGTCTGGTGCCACTCCAAACAAATGCCAAACACATGTATATCTTTTCTGTGTGTCTGGCTTTACATGGTTACTGGGGAATTGAACCTGGGCCAACAGGCTTTGCAAGTAAAATGCCTTTAACCAGTGAGTCATCTCCACCAGGCTCTGGAAGAGTAATTTTGAGTGGTCCTTGAGGAAACGTTCCAAGAGATCACTTGAAAAAAAAATCTATAAATTGAAAATTTATGGGCTATCCTAAAGGCATTAGTTTGAATTGCAAGTCCACGCAAGAATTGGCTCATGGTTTCAGTCTCTCGGGAGTAGGGTTTCCCTCAACTTTCAGACCACCTCGGATCCACCAGGAATGGGTATGCATAGCTCTGGTTCACTCTTACCTTATGTATATGTAAGGCCTCTAGGGGTCGAGTCGGTCAGAATAGGAACATATCTTCAGGACAAAGTGGCTCCACTTCTCTCTCTGAATTCCCATTTCCCCTTAGATTTGAGCCTGACAATTGCTTATTAGAGTCAGTAGTTATCCAGTGTTTTTAAGAACACGTATGTGGGAATGTATGCATGCTTGTACTTGGCCCAACATTTTTGCTCTTTTGATGGGAGAGCCTGGTCAAAACTGCCTTCCCAGATCTAGAAATTTATCAAAATTCCTTAAGAAAAAGTTTTCCAATCTAGACTTCAGCCAAACTATGAATCATTTCAAAAGTAGAATAAAAATGTTTTCAGATATGTAAGTACTTTAAAAATAGCAACTGCCACTCACCCTTCCTTGGGAAGGCCCTGGAGAATTTACTGCCACAACAAAGCAAGTTAAAGATACAGCTTCAGGGGAGACAGCTCAGTGGAGAAAGCGCCTGAGAGTACTTGAGTTCGGTCCCCAGACTCCCCATAAAGCCAGAAGTCAAGGAAAGCTTTAGTAATCCCAGCAAGCTGACAGCAAGATGGAAGGCAGAGGCAGAAGAACTTGCTAGAAGCTCAGAGGGAGCCAGCAAAGAACTACAGCCAGGAAGATCCAGAGAGAGGAAACCTTGCCTCAAATGGGGTAGAAAGACAGGCCTGAATGCTCTCCTCTGACCTCCACACGTGCACACGGCACACATGCACCTGCTTTCACGCAGATGAACACATGCACATATATACACACAAACACTTTAAAATGTCTAAAAGTGGAGAGATGGCTCAATGGTTAAAGGCGCTTGCTTGCAAAGCCTGACAGCCTGGGTTCAGTTCCCCAGCACCCACACGTAAAACCAGATGCACAAAGCGGCACATGTGTCTGCAGTTTGTTTGAAATGGCATTAGGCCCTTGGCATACACATTCTCATTCTCTTTCTCTATCTCTGCTTGCAAATAAACAAATAATTTTTAAAAGCTAAAAAAAAAGTTAAAGACACAGAGTATCTAACATGAAGAAAGACAAAGGAAATCCCAGAAGGATGGTCCAGGACCACAAAGGCTCACTTGTAGGCTCCAAAGCACGAGGTCTCATGAGCAATATTGCCAAGCAAATGATAAAAGCCAGACCAGTGTGTGCACAGCATGTGTTGGTAGGAGGGTCACACTCCTGGAAGAAAGTTTTGAACTAGTGAAAAAAAAATTTTTTTCGGTTTTTCGAGGTAGGGTCTCCCTCTAGCCCAGGCTGACCTGGAATTCACTATGTAGTCTCAGGGTGGCCTTGAACTCATGGCGATCCTCCTACCTCTGCCTCCCGAGTGCTGGGATTAAAGGTGTGCGCCACCACGCCCGGCTTGGAAGAAAGTTTTGAACTAGTGAAATTTTTAAAAAATATTATTTATTTATTTGCAAGCAGAGAGACAGAGACAGAGACAGAGAGAATGGACATTCCAGGGCCGCCTCCAGCTGCTTCAAATGAACTCCAGTTCCTGGCATGTTCATTCTCTCTCTCTCTCTCTCTCTCTCTCTCTCTCTCTCTCTCTCTCTCTCTCTCTCTCTCTCTTTGCTTGAAAATGAATAAATAAAATATTTTTTAAAAAATTAATTTTAAAAAATAAGCTTGACAAGCAGGCATTTCCAGTGAAATAATACTATGTTACAAATCTGAAAAAAAATCACATGATTCCTTTAGATTCTTATCATATGTTTATTCAATATTTCAGAGTGGAATCACACTACAACTTCAGTGTTTGTAAATCTTTAGTTCCTTAAAGATATTTTTGTACATTCAAAGAACATTTGTTTGATGTTTACAAAAACTACCACTGAACAGATATTTAAAAGCTCAGTCATTTGTCTCTTGTCAGATCCATGATGCCATCTGCTGGCAAAACACACTTTGGGAGAACGGAGGAAGAGGCTGGGGGAGGAGCCTCTACACATCCATCATATCCCTAAACTTTACCACTGGAGAAGCAACGCCCCAAATTAATGAAATTATAAATGTGGGTTATAGATAGCTATTATGAACCACTCAGTGGTTATAATTTGTGATTATGAAGGCTAATTTCGGGTTTATTTTCACATCCTTGCAGGAGTGTCATACTGTAATGCTGTTTTCTCCTTCCCACTTCTAAGGTCAAAGTCAAAGAGAAAAGCAAAAACATAAGTCATAATGGGCTGGGGTGTAGCTCGGTTGGTGGAATGTTTGCCTAGCGTGCATGTAAACCCTGGGTTCCATCCCCAGCACAGCACAAAACTGGGCATGGTGGAGTATCTTTGTCATCCCTGCACTTGGGAGGTGGTGGCCCGAAAATCAGGAGTTCAAGGTCATTCTTAGCTACGTAGGGAGTTTGAGGCCAGCCTGGGCTTCAAAGTGACTATATTGTCGAAAAGAAAGAAAGAAAGAAAGAAAGAAAGAAAGAAAGAAAGAAAGAAAGAAAGAAAGAAAGAAAGAAAGAGAGAGAGAAAGAGAGAAAGAAAGAAGAAAGAAAGGAAGAGAAGAGAAGAGAAAACCTGGGTGTGGTGGCTCAAGCCTATATAATTCCAGTATTGGTGAGGCTGAAGTAAGAGTTTGAGGCCAGCCTGGGCTTCAAAGTGACTTCCAGGTCAGCCTGGGGTAGAGGGAGACCCAGACTCAAAAAATAAATAAAATAAAATAAAATAAAAGACATAGTGGTGACGTAGGAAGGGGAGAGGGTAGTGGTTATAGGAAAGAATTCTCCCCCAAAACACTGAAACACCTTCTACCCATGGACTTGGAGAGGCAAGGTGTGTTGGTGTGCACACCTTTAATCCCAGCATTTGGGAGGATGAGGTAGAAGGATCACTGTGAGTTTGAGGCCAACCTGAGACTACATAATGAATTTCAGGTCAGCCTGGGCTACAGTGAGACCCTACCTTGAAATCACTCCCCCCCAAAATAAATTAATAATGAAAAAACAAAAAACAACACTGAGGCTCAGTGTGGGTGAGTTTACTCAAAACACAGCAGAAGTGAGGTCCTGCAGCCCTGGTCCAGCATCTCTGGGATGCTGGGTGTGGTGGGAGACTCCTGATGGCGCTGCCCACTTGCAGACCCACAGGGATGAGCTCAGCCCCAGACTCACCTGAAAGCCCCCGTGTAGCCCGAGTATCTCTCATTGCTGTTGGGTTCACACTTATGCTCACCCCTCTCGTCACCAACACACAGAGCACAGAGATTGGAGTTCGGGTCAGATCCAGGGGCACAACTTTGACTAAAGAATTCACCTGGACAGAAGGAACGAGAAAGTCAGCACTTTCAACTGGATCAACACAAATGGCCTTTACCCAGCAGGTGACATTTCAGCTCAGTATATTATAGCCCAGGACAGAATGATGTGTCACCACCAGCCAAGGACCCACCAGAAATCAGAAAAGCTTCAGACTGTGTGCATGGACTGGACATCTGACTGAGGCTGGGGGAACAATATCAATAAATACAAATAAATCATAAATGCACAAGGGACCCTGACGTCACAGACTCCCAGGGCTCTGCTGATGACCTCGGGGCCTTCGGAAGTAGAGCCTGCCAGCCACCTAATCCAGAATCCGAGTTGTGTGTGTGTGTGTGTGTGTGTGTGTGTGTGTGTGTGTGTGCATGTGGAAGCCAGAGGACAATCTCAGGTATCATCCTCAGGCACTGCCCACTGTGTTTGTTTTTAATTGTAATTTTTTTGAGGTAGGGTCTCGCTTTAGCTCAGGCTGGCCTTGAACTCACAGCAATCCTCCTACCTCTGCTGGAATTAAAGGTGTGCGCCACCACAGCTGGCTGTGTTTTTTTCTGTTGTTGTTGTTGTTTGTTTGGTTGGTTTTTGACAGGATCTCTCACTGATCTGGAATTTGCCAAGTAGGTTAGACTCCCTAGCCAGTGAGTTCCAGAGATCCACCTGTCTCCACCTCTCCAGTGCTGGGATTATAGATGCACCCCACCATGCCCAGCTTTTTCGGGTGGCTTCTGGGGATCAAACTCATGCTTGTCAAGCAAGCACTGTACCAACTGAGCTATCTCCTCAGCCCTCACACCCCCCTCTGCCTTCTCATGGGCACCGGGTTCTTGAGAAGCAAGACTAGAATTATCAGGTGCCTAGGTGCTGGCCAGTGACACGGGCAGGAGGGTCAGGCGCTAGCTTTCTGGAGGATGCCTCTTCCTCCTTTTCTGCATCTGTGCCTGCAGTCCAGAAGCAGTGACTGAATCTTCACTTGTGACGTGAGTCCTGACACCACGCTGTGTCGTACTAACTCTAGACAGCCCATTTCTGGACTTCCCTTATGGGAGAGAAAGAAACTCGCGTCTTGGTTAGAAGTGTTTCTGTTCCTTGCAGTTGGACCTAATCCCATGGGACTCCTGTGTGATTTAACCCATAATAAATGAAGATGCCAAGAAAACCCTGCCCCACTGAGTGAGCCTCTCCCTGCTGTGGGAAGAGCCACACTGTGGGACAGCCTCTGAAGGGCTGGGTTCAAGTGAAGCCCATCCTCGGAGAAGAGAAGAGCCAGGTGAGGATGTGCCTACGCCTGTCCCCACATCACCAGCCCCACAGCCGATGAGGTGGGCTTATGCTGACCAGGGTGAGTACTGGCTGGGGTGGGCCCAGAAGGCCCCAGAAGGCTGAGCCAGGCTTTGGAGGTGCTATTTGACTTCCTTTGCAGGGATCCTATTTAGAAATAGAAGGTATCTTTCAGGAGGCAGGCAGGTGCCTTTCCCTGAGTAAGACGTGAAAAGGAATTTACACAGTAGGGTCTCCAAGAGAGAAAATAGGTGCTTCTCAGAGCCAGGATGCATTCTTGGGGTGCTGTGAAGCAGGCTGGTATTCCAGTGAATAGCAGTGGGGTGGGGGGACCTGGAAATGTTTTGTAGGGAACCTCCTTGTACACCTGTGGCAGCCATATTCGCTTATTCCAAGAGCCCTGCAGGTGACAGCCGTCTGCAAATCCCCGACTGAGGTTCCACATCTGGAAGTACTCTCCCCTCCCACCCCACGATGGCCCTCCCATGACACCCTCCCCACGCATCCTCACCAAATTTGCAGGAGCCCGTCTGGTTGAAGAGTAGGCCCATGGGGATGTTCCAGCCTGCAGTTCTGCCCACACCAGTGTGACAGGACTTCTTGCCTTCCAGAGTGTTCCAGGTGAGGTCAGCATCTGATTTTCTAACCACCGCCACAGCAAAATATCCTTGTCGGAGGGACAAACAGAGAGCCAGTCTTAACATCCAGGAAACACGTGGGGTCTAGTGTAGTGTCTCCAGCCCAGGCTAAGAGACAACAGGCATGGATTCCCCCAAATCATTGGCCATTGTTAGGTAGAACAAAACAAAACAGCTTAAGTGGCTGTTCTATGTCAAGAGAAGATGAATCTGAACGATGAAATAAAATAATAAAAATCTAGTTCTTTTATTTTGTGCGTGATGTGCATGTATGTTCCTATGTATGTGGGTGCATGTGTGTATATGGGTTTGCATGCATGTGAGCCTCTGTGTGTGGAGGTCAGAGTTGATGTCAGGTGTCTTCCTTAATCACTCTCCACCTTGTTTATTTTAAATTTTTATTATTTATTTGCAAGGGAGAATGAGAATGGACCCACCGGGACCTCTTGGACCACCTTGTGCATCTGGCTTTAGATGGGTACTTGGGGAATCAAACCCAGGCTGCCAGGCTTAGCAAGCAAGTGCCTTGAACTGCTGAGCCAACCACTGAGAGCACTTATCAAGTCTTTCAAATATGGGCAAGCTCTGGCTCTGGTGAGCAGGTAGGGCTGGCACATAGGACCCTGAGTTTGGCACAAGAGGCCCTGGTTCCAAGGCACTGGAGGACTCCCTGATCCACTGTTTCCTTATCCATTAAAAATGTGAAAATGGCCAGTTAATGGTGGCTCACACCTATAAACACAGTACAGAGCAGGAAGATCTCTGTAAGTTCAAGGCCAGCCTGTTTCAAGCTAGCCAGTCAAACTATACATAATGAGACCCTATCTCAAATTAATTAATTAATTAATTAATTAATTAATTAATTAAAGCAGTTATAGCATGTCTCTTTCCATATGGTCCCATGCTCTCTATGAAGGTCAATATAAATATTAACAATGATATTCTATGAATGACTGACATCTCTAGACAATGGTTTCTATGCCTGAGTCTCTTTTTATGATTCTTTTTTGAGGTTTTAGGGGGGGTGAGGGGTGGGGGATTGAGGTAGGGTCTTGCTCTAACCCAGGCTGGGTTAAAACTCTTTTTAGAGCTGGACGCGGTGGCACACGCCTTTAATCCCAGCAGAGGTAAGAGGATCACCGTGAGTTTGAGGTCACCCTAAACTATATAGTGAATTCCAGGTCAGTCTGAGCTAGAGCAAGACCCTATCTCAAAATAAACAAAACAAACAACTCTTTTTAGAGTTTTAAAACCTTTTAATATCATTTTAATGATATTTTGATATCATTTCCACCAGGCATGGTGGTGCACATCTTTAATCCCAGCACTCGGGAGGCTGAGGTAGGATGATTTCTGTGGGTTCAAGGCCAGCCTGAGACTACATAATGAATTCTAGGTTAATCTGGGTTAGAGAGAGATTTTGCCTCAAATTATATATATATATATATATATATATATATATATATATATATATATATATATATATATATATAAAATTTCCTTATTTTATTTTTGAAAATTTCATACATGTTTAGAATATATTTTGATCATATTGCACTCTCATCCCCCTCTCACGCCTATTAAATGCCTTCTTCTCAATTTTCTTCCTACATTCATGACTTTTTTAAAATTATTATTTATTTTCAAGCAGAGAGAGAAAATGGGCGCAATAGGGCCTCTAGCCACTGTAAATGAATTCCAGATGTATGTGCTTCTTTGTACATCTGGCTTTACATATAGGTAACTGGGGAATCGAACCTGGGTTTTTAGGCTTTACAGGCAAGCACCTTAACCGCTGAGCCATCTCTCCAGCCCCTGACAACTTTTTTTGTAATCCAGAGTTAAATTAGGATTGCTTACATGGGCAGGAATGGGACTTATTTAGTGGAGTATGGGCAACTTACCAGTGCCTATACCACTGAAGAACATGACCCCTTCCCCAAGCAACAATTAATGCCCTGAACCTTCAGCTATTCTTTCTGCTGCTTTTAAGTTCCTACAACTTCTTCCATCAACAACAAGAATTTAGTTTTCATCCTGAAAGTGTCCGATCTCAACCTACCTTCCACTGGTCTGTTCACACAATCAGAGTCTTGGCTTTGGGAGGATTCTGAAAGAACGAAGATGAGAAAAATAACATTAAATACTCAGATTTATTGAGAAGTTGCACATTTTTTAATCCCTACAATGCAAAATCAAATTCAAAGAGACTTTCCCAGTATTTCTTTTTTTCTAATATTTATTTATTTGCAAGCAGAGAGAGAGAGAGAGAGAGAGAGAGAGAGAGAGAGAGAGAGAGAGAGAGAATAGGCATGCCAGGGCCTCTAGCTGCTGCAAACAAACTCCAGATGCATGCACTGGGTACTGGGGAATCGAACCCAGGTCGTCAGACTTCACAGGCAACCGCTGAGCCATCTCTCCAGCCCTTTCCCAGTATTTCCATGCAGCAGAAAGAAATAAGCATTTTCATCAGAAGATATGGACACAGGTGTTCATGATAATGCTATTCATTATTATTATTATTATTATTTAATTATGCTAATTAAACTCATTAGGTCACAAACAAACAAACAAGAGAAGTAGACTGGGCTGGAGAGGTGCTTGCCTGCAAAGCCTAAGGACCTGGGTTTGATTCCCAAGTACCCACGTAAAGCTAGATACACAAAGTGGTGCATGTATTTAGAGTTTGTTTGCAGTGGCAAGAGTTCCTGGTGTGATAATGCTCACATTCTCTCTCTCTCTTTCTCTCTCTCTCTCTCTTTCTCTCTCTTCTCTCTGTCTCTTTGCAAATAGATAAATAATTATTATTATTATAAATAATAATTAGAAAAGAGAAGGAGCAAATCATCTGAGCTTTGTCCATTCTCAGCAGTTTTGGGGGCAGCATGATTTCTTATTTTTCTCTTTCCTCTCAATCTCCCATCCATCTTCACGAGGATTAAGTGAGTGCAGTCACTCCTCCCCAGCCCCACCCCGCCCCACCCCACAGCTCAAGTGGGATAACCCAGAGGGTACACCAATGCCACTTACTCTGGCTCTCTGCCAGGACAGGTACCAAACCACACCTGCCTGCAGTGTAGATATGCCCTCCATCCAGACTGATGGCATCAGCACCTTTATTCTGCAGAAACAAATCAGATCCCCCACACCACAGTGAGCGGTTTCCCATCCATCCATTCTGCTGTCTTTATAGCTCTAGGGACAGCCCAAAGCCATGTGCCCTGGTAAGACAGGTGGCTGGACATGAATGACTACCCACAGGAAATGCCATGATCATTTGCACCAGTCCCACCTGCCTGGGTGTTACTAATGCAATTGGAAAATCAGGCACACATCACACGCACCCTGTTTTTCTCTGAACAAAGCCCTTTGTGTACCATACGAGCACTCCTGGGACCCACTCCTAGACCAGCGTCGCTGGGGGAGAATCAGATGGGAACAGCTGGCTTCAGCTGGTCTCCACTCATTCTCACTGCCCTCAAAACGCTTCCCAGAGGTGGCGAATTGAATTGGCTCCTGATTAGAATGAACAAGCCACACCCAAACACAGACACAAGGATTCACCAAGATTGTAATGCTCTCTCTTTGGTCTATTAATAATTTTTTTGTTTTGTTTTATTTTGTTTTTGTTTTTCGAGGTAGGGTCTCTCTCTAGCCCAGGCTGACCTGGAATTCACTATGTAGTCTCGGTGGCCTCGAACTCATGGTGATCCTCCTGCCTCTGCCTCCAGAGTGCTGGGATTAAAGGCTTGCGCCACCACACCCGGTTTAATAATTTTCGCAACTATATTGAAAATAGTTGTTGGGCATAGCATCACAAACTTTTAGCCTCAGCATTTAGGAGGCTAAGGGAAGAGGATCTCTGTGAGATCCAGACCAGCTTGGGCTATAGAGCAAGGTTCAGATCAGCCTGGGTAGAATGAGACCCTGCTTCAAAAAATAAATAAATCAATCAAAATAAAAATAGAGATGTGAGGACCTCTAAGCTCGCAACATTAAAGCAGCCTTATTACTCACCCACCACGACTCAGGGAACTGAGCGGAAGAGGGGGCGGAAAGATTGTGAGAGCCGTGGTGGGGGAGACAGTCCGGAGGCATGGCACCCATCAGTAACAACACACTTGGGCCAGGAAGACCGGGATGAGTACTAAGATATCCAGGATCCCTTGCCACAAGGACTAATACAGACAGCCCACGAAGGAGGATATACAACTGATTGTGGATGGGAAGGGGGGGAATTGGGGAAGTCGGGATAACAACGCATGGTTTGCCCACTAAATAATGTAACTCATTATGGACAATAAATATTAAAAAAAAATAGAGATGTGAACTCGGGGGGATGGGGGAGTTATGTATGTTTTTAATCTCAGCTCTCTGAAGTAAGAGGTTGGAGGATCACTGTGAGTTCAAGGTCAGCCTGGGACTAAAGAGTGAGTTCCAGGTCAGCCTTGGCTAGAGAGAGACACTACCTCAATAAAATAACCAGGTATGGTGGTGCATGCCTTTAATTCTACCACTTGGGAGGCAAATATAAAAGGATCACCATGAATTTGAGGCCAACCTGAGACTACATAATAAATTCCAGGTCAGCCTGGGCTACAGCAAACCCCCACCTCAAAACAGCAAAATAAAATAAAATAAAATAAAATAAATTGAGATGTGAGTGAAGATTTTTAATCAAGAAGCTCATCCTGGGTTTATAAATAATAGCAAATATAGAGAGACAAAGGGGAACAGGGTTAGAACTAAAGTGAGCCTGTCCATCTAAAAGTAGTCCAAAATCACTATTTGACTTACAATTTTATTTTATTTTATTTTTGGTTTTTTGAGGTAGGGTCTCACTCTAGCTCAGGCTGACCTGGAATTCACTGGGGTCTCAGGCTGGCCTCGAACTCACAGCGATTCTCCTACCTCTGCCTCCCGAGTGCTGGGATTAAAGGCATGTGCCACCACGCCCGGCTTGATTTACAATTTTATTCTTTGCACATGCAGGTGTGTGTGGTGTGTATAAATCAGACGTTGACATCAGGTGTTTTCCTCAATTGCTCTCTATCTTGTCTGCTTGCTTTAATTTTTTTTTTTTTTTGAGGTAGGGTCTTATTTCAGTCCACTATGTAGTCTCAGGGTGGCCTCAAACTCACAGCAATCCTCCTACCTCTGCCTCCCTAGTGCTGAGATTTTTTTTTTTTTTTGAGGTAGGGTCTCGCTCTAGTCCAGGCTGACCTGGAATTCACTATGTAGTCTCAGGGTGGCCTTGAACTCAAGGCAATCCTCCTACCTCTGCCTCCCTAGTGCTGGATTAAAGGTGTGTGCCACCACGCCTGGCTCTGAGTTGTTCTTATAATGAGAATAGAAATCCCAGAGCAAACAGCTTCTCAAGCCTAAAACTGCCCCCTTACTGTAACCTGCATGGTCCCAAGTCTAAAGCTGCCCCCCCTTACTATAACCTGCGTGGTCCCAAGGCCCCCTCTAGCCAGTCCTTCCTCAGAGCATTCTTGCAGTGCCCTCTCATGCACCTGCCTTCACTGTAAACAGATGCCCATGGCCTGTGCCTTCTAAGTAGCCCACTGATCCCACCCAAGTGAGTCAGGCCCCTACCAGGATCAGGGCAATGCACTCCTCCGCGGTGGGCGCTGAGGCACAGGTCACCCTGCGATTGCTGTGTCGGCTCCATTGGTCACACTTGCGCTTCTCCTCACTGCCCACCGCACACCACTTTACCCGGGGGCGCCTGGCTGCCACATTCTGCTCCACTGTAGAAAGAGAAAACAGCAGGTGGGCATCCCTCTTCTGCCAGCCTGGTGCCCACCCATATGAACAGATCAGACATCTCCCCCCCTCTGCTCAGCGGAAGCGGAAGGGGCTCAGTGGTACCCAAATGCAGGCCACCATCCCATTCACTAGAGACTTTAAACTGTGGGTCTGGCTTCAGGAGGCAAGACGACTAAAGATCAGAGTGAAAATGGAGCCACACTCCAGTACTGTGGCTTGTGGTCACTTCCTGGAGAACAAGGCTTCGTCCTGTCCAGCCCCTTCTAGGTGACCCTGACCTGCTGTGGCATGTCACACAGCTAAGAGTGTGAAGGGAGGTTGGCCAGCTCTAATCTGCCTTAAAGAAGAGAGGGTTAACCAGCCCGCGTCCATGGGAAGAACTGTGGAGAAGGGGCCCGAAGGTTGGGGATGTAAAAACCACTACTTCTTCCCCACCCCTCTTCTTCTAGCCAGTAAGCCCCTCCCACCCTCCAAGTGGAGACCCTCAGACAGGAAGGGGCTGCAGGCTAGGGAGGGGGACACCTGTGCTTCCCTCAGCCCCCACCCACTAATGGGTCCTGATGCCCAGAAAGGCCCTTTCTACTGCAGACCCTGTCGCTGAAGGCAGGCTCCCTATCCCCAAAAGAATTACCCTAATGGATGTCACCACTGAGAGCCCCCTGTGCACCCTTGAAATTACTCCAAATGCACAGATATGAAACGACAATTCATTCAGCCCCTTCTCTTTTGGACTCTAATCCTTTTTTTTATTCTGGTCCCAACTTCGAAGGGGAAATCAGGCATTTCCCTCTCATGACATCTGACACAAGGGTCTGTCTGGAGAGTTGGTCTGTACCTCCTCCGTTCACCTGTGCAGAGCACTAAGCAGGTGACATCTCACCTCCTCCTCATAATACTGCAAAAATGGCTGGACAGATTGATTGCTATTGTTTCTGTTTTGAAATGGGTCTCATGGAGCCCAGACTGACCTTGAACTCACTATGTAGCTGAAGACTACCTTGAACTTCTGATCCTCCTGCCTCTACCTCCAGAGCGAGGATCTCAACTCAGGTCCCCTGTGTGTCTTGAGCAAGTCGCTTAACTTCTCTGAGCCCTGCTTTTCTGCCATGCGACAGCATGGTTGGTGACAAAAGCTCTAGGAGAGCCGGGCTTGGTGGGCACGCCTTTAATCCCAGCGCTTGGGAGGCAGAGGTAGGAGGATGGCCATGAGCTCAAGGCCACCCTGAGAGGTCAGCCTGGGCTCCAGCGAGACCCTTCCTCTGGGGTGGGAGGATCTAGAAGCACAGGCGACAGCATCCCAGAGCAGACACACAGACCACCTCCCTGGGGCACCAAACCCCAGCCTAGCTCACCGAGGACCGCGAGAAGCAGCAGGGCGGAGAGGAGTGTCTGCGGCGTCATGCCTGCGATCTGCATGCGATCCTGGAGAACAGGGCTGCCTCTTGCCACCTCCTGGGCCCTTTTATCCAAACTCGGTGCCCTCACGGGACCCTGTTGCCCAATAGCCTGTCTTCCTTCCCCACGCCTCTCGGTCAGGTTTACCTGTTGTTTGGGGTGGGGCATCCAGAGCCCGGGAGAGGAGGAAGCTGGGGAGGAAGCCTGTCCTCTCCCCGGCGGGCCCGCCAGGTGATTGCCAAGTTCCTTCTCTTCCAGGCTTTTCCCTCTGCTTCC
>PVHP010029662.1:0-22198 GCA_004024765.1 Zapus hudsonius
CCAGAGTTCTCAATATGCCTTTTATAAGTAGAGTATCAATGCCATTAAATTATCAAGACTGCTAATATCACTCTAATATTTCTCAAGCCCTATTATCCAATATAAGGATTCTACCCATCTAAGAATTTTCTTATATTATCTTTCTATAATTTATTTCTTCAAACAACTGAACAGGTCTTACTAACAGGTCAAGCCAACTGTGTTGTCTCACTGTCAAAGCTGGCGGTTCTCCAATCATTAATTTTTTAATCCAACTCTTACAGTACTTCTGCATTATGCTTGGGTACTTCACTGATATCTGATGGGAAGATCTGCTCTCTGAGTTGAGCAGAATTCCTCATGCATGGGGGTTATAAATGTATCATCCCACCACCTCAGCAATACACTTATTTACCATTCTTGAGTTTCTCATTAACCAAGTTCTTTTGGCATTTTCCTTTTCATTTGTCGGACTTCCTGGAGAATGCTCCATTGCCCGTTTGATGGCATTAATTCTATATTCGATATTTAATCAGGAAAAGGAAAAGAAAAGGAAAAGAGAAAGGAAGCCTAGCTGGGTATAAATAATTAAATTTGTAAAAGGTCAGTGCTCAAACAGGAGGCAAGGGAAAGGCTCATGCAATTATGGGGACTGATACTCATTTACAATTGTATTAAAATGTGAACAGTGTCTGTTGAGGTGGCTATCAGAAGAAATGTATAAAAAAATGGGCCCAAATAACACACTCTCCTAAAGCACAGTGATAATAAAGAGGTGATCTGCTAATGGTACTTTGAGAAGGAAGAGAGTTAGATGTCATAAAGATTTTATTCCTGCTTTCTACAATCAACCTGATATTACCTAATGCCTGTGGCCAACACAGATGGGACTCCAAATTTTAAAAATATTTTTCTTTGTTTATTTTCAAGCAGAAAGAAGAGAGGCAGACAGGATGGGTGTGCCAGGGGCTCCAGCCACACTGCAAATGGACTCCAGATGCATGCACTGCTTCGTGCATCAGGCTCTATAAAGAGACTAAGAAATTGAACCTGGGTAGGCTCTGCAGGCAAATGCCTTATGTGCTGAGCCATTTCTCGAGCCCAGACTCCGATTTTGTAATATTAATTTGGAAAACTTGCACGTGGTTGTGCCTAGACAGAGCCGATATTATTTACAGAGAAACAAAATTTCACATTAAGCTTCGGAAGAAAGAGAAAAAGAAAAGAATTAGCTCTTAGAAGGGGAAAATACTTGTTTTTCTGTTGCTCATAGGTTGATATTATACAAACACACACATGCCTTCGAATATCCCTTCCACAATGAGAGGGAGGGAAACTACCTTTTTTTTCCCCCCCTTTGGGGTTTTTTGAGGTTGGGTCTTGCTCTAGCTCAGGCTGACCTTAAGTTCACTATGTAGTCTCAGGCTGGCCTTGAACTCACAGCGATCCTTTTACCTCTGCCTCCTAGTGCTGGGACTAAAGGCATGTGCCACTAATCCCAGCCCAAAACTACTATTAAAAATGATTTATTTATGTTTAAGCAGAGAGAGAGAGAGAGAGAGAGAGAGAGAGAGAGAGAGAGAGAGAGAGAGAGAGAGAGAGAATACCAGTTTCCAGCCACTGCAAACAAACTCCAGATGCATGCACCACTTTATGCATATGGCTTTGCCTGGGTACTGGGGAATCAAACCTGGGTGGTTAGGCTTTGCAGACAACCATCTTGACCACTGAACTACCTCTCCAGCCAATTTTTTTTTAAAAATTGAAAGACATTTAAGTTGAAATATCAACACGTTTTGTTTTGAGGCAAAGTCTCACTCTAGCCCAGGTTGATGTGGAATTCAGTCTGTAGTTCAAACTCATGGTGATCCTCCTATTTCAGCCTCCCCAGTGCTGGGATTAAAGGTGTGTGCCACCATGCATGGCTGAATTCTTTATTTTTACTAGTAAATTTCTTATATTACTAGTAGAACTTTGTTGAACATTTTAGCACACATCTGTAAGTAGAGATGCAATTATTTTGTTAGACTATGCTCTTCATACAGGATGTTGGGGTGAATGCATAATTAAAAAAAAACACCCTGTCAGATGTATTGCTACAGATCTTATTAAACATTTTACTTCATTGCATTGACTAGTGGAATGGAATCCCTGCCTTATTTTAAAGACAGTTTGGGAAAGCTTGGAGGTTAGAAGTATGCTGGAGAGAGAGACAGAGGTATTGTTAGCAAGACAGTGATATTTTTTTGTCATGTTGCAATATTTTATCATCACACATAATTGCTAATTCCATGCTTTGACTTTTGTATTGCAGATGCCTTTATATTTTTAGACACCCCCCCATAAAGCTGTACTGGTTAGGGAAGGAAGCCATATCAAGATGTTCTCTGCTTCTAAAGGTTTTCCTGTTTAATTTTCCATGTATATGTTAAGGCCTGCATTTTCACACATAGCCAATTCAAGATAAATATGACATAAAGAATTTTATAGGAGGAAATCACACACAATATATACATTTAGGATTCAGTCAGACATTTGTAATATGGGGGAAATTCAACTTTAACTGCATTACAGAAAATTAGTTTTATTTTTTTTTGTAAAAGCTACTGTGGATAATTTATGAAAAGCAGTGAGTTATGAAGCATAATTTCTTGTTTAATTTTCAGAATTTCACCCAATATAATAATATGTTCTAAAGGAAATAGGATACAGGGTATAGGTGAAGAGACTAAGAATGGAGTCATAATGCTCCAGAAATCTAGCATCCCCATGTAGTAAATGTTAATCATCCATGAACACATATGTGAAGAAGAGAAAGCAATTACTCTCTCTCTGACTTTTCTTAGTACCCAATATTTCACATTTTACTTATATACTCAGTGCAATAATTTAGCTATGCAAGTTTAAAAATCCATATGAGAGTCTTTCATAATTCATTAGTGCTCTTGCGGGTCAAAAGGAAATGAAAAATAATCCTGCATTTCCAGAAAGCACTGTTCATTCTAGAACATTCTGAAACACTTTTGTGGGGGTGGTCAGTAGGTACGAGTGTTTACCCCATAAGCATGAGGACCTGAGAGAGCCCATTCACCCTGAGTTCAGTTCTCCACATGAGCATTGTGTATGCCAACCCATATGTATCATCTCAGTCCCATAGAGAGAGGAGATCAGAAAACCGTTGGGAATCCCTGGTCAGTCAGTCTGACCAAAAGCAAAAGCTCTGGGTTCAGTGAGAGACACTGTCTCACAGAAACCTGTGCATGAGTGATAAAGGAAGACACCTGCAAGTCTCCTCTACCTTAGCATGTGCCTTTGCATGCTCATTCACCTGTGGGTTTGAATGTAAAATAACTTCCATAGACTCATGCATTTGCATACTTAATCGCCAGATGATGGTACTGTTTGGGAAGGTTGAGAAGCCTTTAGCATATGGTGCCATGTTGGAGGGCATGTATCCTTGAGGTGGGATTTGAGATATTTCTTGGCTCTGTTCTACTTGCTGTTCCCTCTCTACTTCCTTTCTGCTGATGTGATGATGTGGTGCTGCATGCCTACTCCTGCTGTGCTTTTCTCACCATAATGGACTCCACCATTTAGAACTGTAAGTTAAAATCAACTCTTTCCATTTCTGTGTTGCCTCAGGTCAGGAATTTAATCCAGAAGTGAGACAATAACATATAACATATAAATAACATATAAACATGTATCTCTCTCTCTCTCTCTCTCTCTCACACACACACACACACACACACACACACACACACCCCTTTTATGTGTAACTCTTACGTTACTTGACAAAATAGGTTACCTGTGTTATGTTCCCCTTCATTGGCTTAGATCATCAAGAAAGCATATTGTTCCTGAATGGGGCTTTCTTATTTCGTTGGGGTGTGATACACAATGACAGTACTTTCACGATGACAGGAAGGCAGGTGACTCAAAATAAATCCTGTGGTTCTCAACTATCATTATTCTTTCTTTGCCTGGTTTCAATTTTCTGGGATTCCGGTTTTATCTCTGAGTTTCCAGTTCTTTGGGTAAAGAAACATGGCTTATATAAGTCAAGCACATTAAAATGTCTTTTGAGCCTTGGAATGAAAAAGAACAGAATATTCCTCAAATCATCTTTACTTTCCATACAACTGAAAAAAAAAAAAACAAATCCTGAAAAAAACATTTTAGAAGAGAATTAAAGTGAGACAGAATTTTTAGCCACTTTTGGGTACATGCAGAGGCCCATCATTTCTTTATATTTATTTATTTTAAAATGTACTAACAAAATCTTACTATCCAGTCATAGATTAGAATATAAATAAAAGGATTTAACATTCCAAGTAGTCTCAGAGCTGAGATTGGTTGCAATGATCTTCTCATTGCTGGGACAGAACACCCAATCCAAAGCAGCTTGTGGGAAGAGAGTGTTTATTTCAGCTTTCATTCTTGATGGGAGGTTTCATCATGGCAGGAAAAGCAACATAAACAAGCAAGACAGCAGGAAAGAAGTACAAGTGACCTGATCTGAACACTCTGAGGGCTGGAACAATGAACCTCAATGTTCACCCCCCCACACACACATACTGTGTTATGGTTTGATCCAGGTGTCCCCCAAAAACAAATGAATGTGTCCCCGAATGCTTGGTCCCCAGCTGATGACAGTTTGGGTTTTACAACCTTGCTGGAGCTGTATTGTCGGGAGCAGGCTTATGGGGTTATAAGCCAGCTTCCCCTTGCCAGTCTTTGGCACACCTTCCTGCCGCTATTTCCAGTGCTGTGGTGGAGGTGATGTCCACCCTCTGCTTATGCCATCATGTTCCGTGCCAGGATGGAGTCTCCCCTCGAGTCTGTAAGCCTAATAAACCTATTCCTCCACAAGCCGCTTATGCTTGCATTCTTTCTGCACAGCAACTAGAAAGCTGACTACAGCACACCTCCTCCAGCAAGAATCCACCTCCCACACTTCAACTAGCTGAGGATCAAACACTCAAAACACTTGAGACTGTGGGGGACATTTCACTTTGAAACCACCACAAGATTTAACAAGATTCAGTAGCTAGCTCTGGGCATTTTAGTAGAAGTCTTCAAGAAATCATGATAGACTAGAGTACAAGGTATGTGAGGAACTGGGACCTTTATACATTTATTAGAAAAAAAATCTGATTCAAGCACTATAAAAATAAAAGATAAGAGTCATAACTTAATTTTATTAGTTCTTTAAAGCAATATGGAAATTGAGATGGAAAGTGAACAGGCTGTTTGATAAGAAATAAATCAGAAATCAAGAGTTTACATGAGCACCATGGCCAATCTCTTATTTCTAGAAATAAACTATGATGTGATATTATGACAGACTTCAAAAAGGATACACAGAGATGAGTGTGTGTGTGTGTGTGTGTGTGTGTGTGTGTGTGTGTGTGTGTAGAATGTATGGTGTGGTGTGTGTATGTGTTTGGTACATGCTTGCACATATGCACATTTAGGTGTGTCTTCTTTGCTGAGGTTTCATAGTAGAGCAAAATATGATAGAAAGGCATATAATTTGACAGCAGCCATACTAGTAGTTTGAATGTATGTCCCCTGTAGGCCCAGGAGTTTTATTAAAGCTTGTAACATGGGCCTCCAGCCACCTGGCTGCAGGAGGTGTCACTGGGGGCAGATCCTGGGATCCAACCCTAAGGTGTGTTTGGAGGCAGATCTGACTTCCAGGGCATGAAGAGTTGTCTGAGCAAAGGCAGGGCCCTTGTTGCTTGCTGCCCATGTGCTTTTGCTTTCTCTTTGCTGGTTGGTGATGATTTCTCTCTGTTTGAATGGATGAAGCAGCTTCTTCTGGCACTGATGGAACAGTGACAGGTTAGGGTGGCTGGGTCCTCAAAGGTAATCAGGTGTGTCCTTGGATCTTTTGCTTAACCTGACCCCCTCCTTAGAATGGGAAGCATCTCTATACCAAAATTCAAACCTAATCCTGACACTGTGATTGTTCAAAACCAGACCAACCAGCTGTCTCTCTGCCTCACCAGGGCCAGAAGATATAGTTACCAGGAGAAGGAAAGGACTTTCTTGCCCTCATGGCTGGCCAGCAGAGAGATTCCTAAACCTCCAGGCTTTTGGTAAGATTCACCCTTGTCTCAGCCTCTGAGTTGAGGGGGTCCTCCTTTCCTTCCCACAGAGACTTTTTCTCATGATGGGAGCCCTTCTATATTTTTCCTTCTTTCTCTTGCTTGGCTGGCCAGCACAGATCTGGCTTTGTGTCCACCATGAACTAGGACTTTGTGCAGGCTGTGCACCCTCCAAAGGGCTTGGAGAGCCTCTGAAGGTCTCTCCTTGGTGGGGTTGCACTAGAGCTAAATGACTGGAGCTCTCTTTACTTTCTCCTCTCTTCCTCCTACTCTGATAACTCAAATAAAATCTCCCACTAAACCTTACCCTCTAGTGGTCTATAATTTTAATTCTTTAAATGTATTTGGTAAGAATCTGGGTGCACTTAAGTTTTAAGATGTGGTGGGAAAGTTCCCCTTTATAGAAACTTCTCCCTAAATCTGTAAGCTTGAAATAAATCCCTTCCTCCCATTAACTGTGCCTGATTTGGATGTGCATCCCAGCAAAATGAAGCTGCCTACACCCCAAACCATTCAGGCTTTAATGTGCACAGCACAAAATATTTGAGGTTGGTGTCCTACTATATATTATCTTATTTGAAATCCAGCATGATACTGTGAGTTTCAGAGAGGGAAGGACAGAGATAATGAGTAGTGTTGACAGATTAACTATTCAAAGTCTTTAAAAAAAATCTCATCATCCCCCATGTGTAGGATGTTGGCATTTACTGATATTCTCACAGCCAATACAAAGGGCTGACTTTATGAATGAGATGAATATCAATATTAATGGTCTGACTTTATGAATGAGAAAATGAGGTGATTCACATGAAGATAAGGGACAGAAACTTAACCAAGACCAGTCTTTGAGGCTCCAGATATTTCTTTAGATGCTTTACCACATAAAAGAAAATAGCAGAATTTTCTAGAAGACCACGTCAGTTACTTTTCTAGTAGCTGTGACAATACCTGAGAGAGGTAACTTATTGATGGAAGGATTTACTCTGGTTCACAGTACACAAGAGTGTCTATCATGGAGTGGAAGGCATGGTGGGGGGTAACAGTGGGAAGAAGAGCTCATTCTGAAAAGAGAAAGAGGAAGAGAGGGAGGAAGGGAGGGAGAGGGAGACAGAGAAGGAGAGAGAGAGAGTAGGAGACAGGGGGAGAAAGAAGGTAAGAGAGGAAATATAGTGAAGAGAGAGAGAGAGACAGAGAGACAAAGAGACCTTGGATGGTGTCCAGGGCCAGCCTATAACCCATAAGGCCTGCCTCCATTGACCCACTTTGTCCAGCCAGGCTCCACCTCCCAAAGGTTCTATCACACCCCAGAGAGGAAGAGAAAAATGAGTGAGACAGGGAGAATGGGCCTTTCTGGGCCTCTAGCCATTGCAAATAAATTCCAGATGCATGTACAACTTTGTGCATCTGGTTTTACATTGGTACTGGGGAATTGAACCTAGGTCATTGAACTTTGCAGGCAAGTGCCTTAACCACTGAAACAGCACCACCAGCTGGGGATCCTGTGGGGGAACATTTCACATTGAAACCATAACAAAGACTAAATTTTATTTGTCCCATGAACATAAGACACTGAGAACGAAATTGCCTCAGCATGTTGCCTTCTTGTTTTCAGCCAGAGGGAAACATATCAACGAGGGAAAAGAAGATAACATGAAATATTTGGGCATGATTACCTGGTATATTTCTTAACAATCCATGAGGCTGAAATCAAGAACACAGAGTTGTCACATGTGGTGTGTGTAATAAGGTTGCACACCAGTGGGATCTCAGTGGTGTAGGCAGTGACCTCTTTTGCTATTTCAAGGTAAGACTCATTAAAGCTGTGGTTTTTGATTCAACTTCAAATAAATTATGCAAGTTTTTCTTATAGCATCCTTTATTAGCTTATTACTGGCTTATGCTATCTTTCAATAGCTGGTCTGTTTTGAACTATGGACTCCTCTGATCTGGCTACAGGTGAGGGTGCACACGCCCACCTATGCTCTCTGCTTTTGGGAGAAGGAAGCAGGAGAGAAAGGGAGGGAGAGGCTAGGTTGTCAGTTCCTGGTGATTTCCCTCTTGACAATAGGGTTTAATGAACTGGGATAATTTGATACACTCTATAATAAAGCAAACATATTGCTATGTGAAATATATATATCCATATCTCTGTAAACTAATTACTGCAATGATATCATCCAGATGCCATTAAATAGAATCTTATTTTTCCACTTTAACTTTTACTAAAGTTTTCATTATGTTTTTGACACTTGAATCTGTACCAAAACTGTGCTGTGGGCTGGAGAGATGACTCAGTGGTGAAGGTGGTTGCTACAGAGTCTAAAGACCCAGATTCAATTCCCCAGTTCCCACATAAGCCAGATACACAAGGTGGCACATGCATCTGGAGGTCATTTCCAGTGGCTAGAGGCCCTGGCATGCCCATTCTCTCTTTCTCTGTCTGTATGCAGTTTTAAATTAAAAAATAAAAATAAATAAATAAATAAACTGTGTTTTGTTTTTATACTTTAAATTATACTAACTTGAACAATTAAAGCTTATACAAGTTGTTCTGGCTTTTCCGAAAACAAGGGCACAGAGTTTTAAAACCTACCCTTGTTATGATTATTGATATATTTGTTGTAGTGTTGACCTTACATATCACTCTTGTGACCTCATGATCTTATGATGCTGAACTGTTTTCAAGTGAGAGAGTGACAATTACCAAGTACTGTGATAAATTCTTGGGTGGAAAACATCTCATGAATTATTTTTGATCATTCTATGTCATTTAAACTATATTTGCCAAACTCTTATGAAGCAAGTTTTATACAAACTCCCCTTTAAATAGTTATTTAGTTTCAAGTTATAAAGATAGATAGAAGAGAGACAGAGAGAAAGGGTGGGCCAGGGTCTCCAGCCACTGCAAATGAACTCCAGATGCATGTACCACATTGGGCATCTGGTTTTCCGTGGGTACTGGAGAATCAAATCCAAGTCCTTAGGCTTTGCAGGCAAGTGCCTTAACCACTGACCAATATCTCCAGCCCTCCAAACAAGCTCCTTTAAATACTTGATAATGTGTCCTAATGGGTAAATTCTTTCCTCCCTCTGCTCTCCTGCCAACCCCTCTATTTGGCACAAGATACAATGATGGGATTACCTAGTGGTACTATATAATTATGAAAAAACATTAAGGCTTCCCATGAAAACATTTTAGATTGCCAGTTAACTAAGCTCAAAAAAATAAAAATAAAAAAAGAGAAGAGGAACTGGGGTTTGGAGGGGGACAGGAATCAACAAAAACAGTTTGTATGTGAAAACGCCAGAATGAATAAAGACTAAGTTTCTGTATTACAAAAAAATAATAATAAAAAGAAAGGTTGTAAATAAATCTGACAAATTTTTCCCTCTATTGCATCAGATCTGCTGAATTGATTAATTTGGTTGAAGTCAAAGCTGATGAGCATTTGAGCATTGGCTTTGACTTTCCGCTGCCACTCACAGATGGCATACAGAGATGGGCTGTGCATTGATGCTGTGATGTGTGCAGAGTGGGCAAGAAGTGACTGTGAGCATCTCAGGGATGCCCACGAGGAACCAAGGCTGTGAGCAGATGGTTTTCAAGTATGTTAAGGCTCTCAGTAGAGTGCAGGGTGTGCAAACCTTTTTGCAACCATTCTTTATGTAACACAGAGACAGCTAGGCATCAGTCCTAAAGACTCAAAAAATTCCAAGCTTCCTAAGTGCCTTTATTTTTGTCTCCATCCATGTAAATTTTCTATGTAAATGGATAAAGATCATTTTAATGAAGAGGACACTTTAAATGTATTAACATGAATTATTCAAGGACCCAGCAGGGAAGCAACAGATGTACCCATCTGAGGGGGGTCATGCTTAGTTTCATTTGATGGATGTTTATTTTGTTGCTTTGAAAAATTAATGCAATGAAATATTTAAGATGAATAAGGAAGTTTTAAATTGACTTGGGGAAAAAAGATATTCCTGCCAGGATTTTTTTGTTCTGATGTTCTGTTCGGATTCAGTAGAGTGGTATGAACATACCTTGTCTTGATATGCTCAGAGAGCTCAGTTGCAGGGAATACTGACAGTGGGTAGGCGTGCAATTGCTCACTATGCAAAGAGGAACTGAAGTCAAAGACAAGTTTTGAAAAGTCAGGTGCCCCCTCCAGCATATCCTAAGATTCAGCTATGTCAGAAAATATCAAGGCTTGACAGTTCGGAAACTGATTTGCTGGAAGAAGATATGAGATCATGTCATATTTGAATAACACCTCCGTCTGTCGTGAACATTTTCTCAATGTATTCTTATCTTGAGGCTCATTTTAGTATTAGGTCAGAGCCATGTATGGATGATTGACGGGGATTGGCCCTTATTCTTCTAGTGAGATTTGGAGCTGTTCTCATTGATAACTCCATGACGTTTCTTCAGAAAGGACTGTCCATGGAATAATTAATAATCTAAACACTAATGGAAGTTATAGTGAAGAAGAGTGAGATACTCAGCTTTAAGGTGTGATTGTACCATGACTGGGGGGGAAGAGAAACAAAAACAAAAGGTTCATTATTACGACATACCAATGGCTGCTACAGGATCTGTGAATGAGTAATTATTTCAAATATCTGGATGACACAACATCCAAACTTCACATCCACCAAAAGACCACTATTTTAACAGTATTTTTTGTCCTGGTTGGGTTATTGTTGTAGTTATCTTTTATTGCTGGGATAGAATACTCAAACAATCAGTAGTTTGGGGGAGGAATGAGTTTATTACAGTTTAAAGGGGATGCTTCACCATGGCAGGGAAAAGCATGGCAGAGCAGAGGCTGGGCATCACATCTTGTCTCATCCAATGGGACATAGCAACTAGAGTGAGCTAGCTCTGAACACCCAGCAGGACTGGACTAATAAACCTCAAAGCCCACCCCCAGTGACACACCTCCTCCAGCAAGGCTCCACATCCCAAAGTCTCCACCACCTGAGGATTGACTATGAGGCTCACACATGAGGCTAGGGGGACACATCACATTCTAACCACCACAGTTAGGCTAATAGGCTAGGACATTGTAAATCTAAGCCTGCTTCCAAGTGTCTGCAAATGCTCTTCTGAAAAGGAGGGTATGTCAACAACAAGCCATCACAATAAGCATGTCTCAGAGCTCAGAGAAATCCCTCTTGTCCATCTCTACCCATCGTTGCTAGTAGAATACAAGACAACTGATTTCTGAGCAATGCTAACAGTCCTCCTGTCTTTCTCTTTCCTCCCCGTCACCTCTAATCACAGACTTCCAAATAACTGCAGCTAAAAATCAATGCTAAATACTCTTCACATATTAATATCATACAATTATAATCCTGGGTAAAATTAGAGCCAGGCATGGCGGCTCACACTTAAAATTATAGCACTGAGGAAGCTGAGGCAGGAGGATACCCATGGTTTAAGAACAGCCTAAACTATATAATGAGTTCTAGGACAGTTTGAGTTATAGTGTGAAATCCTATCTCAACCCTCCCCATCCCCCAAAATATAGTAACTATACTTCCCTAGTCAAAAAATTAGCTTCATTCTGACAAACGTTATTTGTAGCATCATTGCCTACTTCATTGGTGTGTTTCACCCACAACTGTATATACCCTACTCTTTATCTCTCTTGAAAGAAACAATTTCATTAAATGCTGGCCACTTGTAAATTCACCTTGAAGGAGAGACCTGAGCCCAGACAACGGTCGTTTGGACCACACCTTGGCCAGAACTATTTAGCTATGTATACCTTTTGCCCTCTACTTAAACCTAAACTTCATGTCAGGATCCTAAAAATTGACTTATTTTGGGAGGGATCATTGATTCTTTTTCTAATGTGGACACGTTGAATAGATCTCCTCTGTCCTGTTACTCACAGTAAAAAGAAGCAAAAATTCAAATTAATTTTCTGGTGAAATCTTTCACTCATATGTACTATATAACCTTGGCACTTATATTTCCTTAAAGAGTCTTCTTTGTGTGGGAGTTTAGGAGAGAGGTCCTCAGTAGCCAGACAGGATTGGCCCCTGACTATGACCTCACACAATGTTGCCAGACCTCTCCTTATCACCCCCTCATTCAGAGCTTTGCCTTGCCTTCATCAGATCAGAGGGGGAGGAAAATTACTCTATCATGGGATCACGGTTCTTGCTTGATTTTTCTTAGAAGCATGTATCTAGTTGTTTTTTTTTTCCCTTTTGGTAATTTTTTTTTATGAATGATTCCATACCCCAATACCCTAACATCAGTTAGGGTTACTTCTTCATAGCAGTGATTGTGACAAGTTAGGGTGACTGGGACCCAAAGGTAACCAGGAATGTCCTTGAACTTGTACTTTCAGGCAGGCTCCACTCATCCTGACCCTTAAAGTGGGAAGTGTCTCTAACTAGAGTTCAAACCTAATTCTGAAACTAATTGGTCAAAGATAGACCAATAATCTGTCTCTCCAGCTTACCTGGCCCAGAGATATAGTCACCTAGAGAAGGAAATTTCACTTTCTTTTTCCTCATGGCTGCCCAACAGAGAGACATCTGAATCTCCAGGTAAGGACCCCTCACCATAACCAGAGCTGGTGGTGGTGAGGGGGATCGGGGGTTCTTTCCCATGTGTACCTTTTTTCCTCATGATGGGAGCCTTCCTGTGTCTTCTCTCTCTCTTGCTGGGCTGGCCAGCACAGATTTTATAGATATATGACTAAAACCTCCCCCATGTGCTCTCTCCTCACTAGTAGCTGGAGATCTCTGTAACTTCTCCTTCCCTCCTCTTCAATAAAGCCCTCCACTACACCTTATCCTCTGATAATTATAATTCTTTAATTTTATAAAACAAGAATCTGGGTACTCTAAGTGTAAGGTGCATTGGAATTTGCTGGGATCCCCAACTTTCTGCGAAACCCAGCTCTCCAGTTACATTTGTAAAATTGCCCCAACGAGAGGTAGTGGAAACAGGAAGCCATCAAATAATTTTTATTGAGGACAAAGATTTTTACAAGACTTTGGAGGGTCTGAGAAGGCCTGAGAAGTTCAGGGTTCAATCCCTTGCAGCCACATATAAAGTCCGGCATGGAGTCAGGAGACACTTCTTGTGGGAAGTGGAGACAGGAGAATGGCGGGAACTCACTGGTAAACCAGTCTAATGGAAGCAGTTAATTCTAGGCTCACCGACAGACTGACTCAAGGAAACAATGAAGAAAATGTTGCATGATATTCTCCTCTGACCTCTGCACATGTGTGTATGGGGTGCGCACATCTGCACACACATCTGCATGATAACATGCCACGCCATGCATACACCTCATCAAGCATACCACTCACACATGACAGCAATAAAAATCTTTTTCTGAAGTTCCACCTTATACACTGAGGGGCTGTATGTAGGTCCTTGAATTATCATCAGGAAAAATGATAGTTTCACATAAGAGGATTACGTCCTAGTGCACAAAGTTGAGATGCTTTGGGGCCTGGAGAGAGGGATCAGCAGTTTGCTTTCTTGCAAAGCCTGCTCTTGCTGAGGTTCAGTCCTCCATGCCCCATGCAGAGTGAGATGCCCTAAGTGGTATGTGCATCTCGAGTTCGTTTGCAGGGGCGAGAGGTTCTTGTGTGCCCATTCTCTCTCTCTCTCTCTCTCTCTCTCTCTCTCTCTCTCTCTCTCTCTCTCTCTCTCTCTCTCTCTCTCTCTCTCTCATAAGAAAATAAATGAAAATATTTAAAGTATTTTCTTCCCTATATCTAATCCCATATTGCCTCTCTACGTTCATTTAAATCATCCTACCTTGGCTTGCCAAAGTCTCCATCTCTCTCCAACCTCACGAGACTTTTTATCCGTTCTCATGCTCTCCTAATGGAAACCTCTTCTGGAAATATCTTCTGCCAACCCTCCTTCTTAGGCCAGCAACTTCCATTCAACTTTAAGAGCCAGCTATATTCCCATTCATAGGCAACCTTTCTAAGCTTGCCAGGGTCCCCTCTAGAATTACAGCAAAATCCATCAGACTCACACACTTCTCACCCTCTGGCATCAACAAGCCTGGAAACTGTTGCTTTTTGGATCAGGCTGACACACAGTAGGTGCTAAATAATTTAATAACGATTTGATTTGGTCCCATGGCATTCTAGAAATCTCTATCGAACCAGCCAGTGAAACAATGTATCTACACATATACCCTTCACTTTAGTGATACACAAAATGTTTGACTTTTGAATGGACCTTCTTCACAGGTCATTTGACTTTGCCCACTCTCCCAGGTTGAAGGAGAGAAAGATAAATCCTAGATATTAAAAAAAAAGAAGAAAACACACACACGTATCTAAGAGCTAGGGGTATGACTCACTGGGTAGAGTATCTGCTGTGCCATGTGAATACCAGGACCTGAGTTATTTAAAGGGCCAGCACCCAAGTTAAATGCTGGGTTGTGGTACATCCCTGGGAGGCAGAGAGGGGAATCCTTACAGCATATGGGCTAGCTAGTCCAGAAGAATCAAAGAGCTCCATGTTCTGTGGGACACACTGACTCAAAGAGTCATGTGGAGAGAGATAAAGAGAGACACATATTGGTAAACTTGCTTCCATACACATGTGCTCACACAAATGTACATGTGTGCACAGAGACATAGAGACTACACACACATGCCACAAAATGCAGCCAAGTTCATACAACTTATTCATGACGTATTATGGATCAGAACTAATTTCAATGCCATTTGGCAATTTATTAATCCTGCAAACTTTGGTGAGTTTATACACATACCTGGTTTTAGGTTAGAGATAAAGTAGCTAATAAGACTGACAGGTTCTTGAATTCATAGTGTTCCTGTATTGAGTAGTGAGATGGGAGTTAATTAGCAAAAAAAAAAATCACACAGATGCAACTTGTAAGATGAAAAATACAAGCACTATTTTATTTTGTCTGTCATGTTTTGATAGTTTTAAATAGTTACTCAGCTTTGAGGTTTATAGAGATGGAGAACATCTTTGGGGTGTAATTCCCAGTAAGAATTGTGTTGAGTAGCCAGCTCCATCATCTATGCATGTTACCCTCTTCCAGAAGATTCTGGATTGTTAAAATGGATAGTTTTCATCATAAACTTCCCTGGGTTTGGAATCATCTAGGGGACACGATGAATACCTATGAGGGTGATCCCAGAGAGGTTTATGTGAAGAGGAGAGACCTACTCTGAAAGTGGGTGGTACCATCCCATGGGTTGGGGTCTTAGACTGAATGAAAAAAAAAAAGAAAGAAATCTGAACACGATTGTTCATTTTGCTCTGCTTTCTGACTGCAGATGTAATGTGGCCAGCTGCCTCCTGCTCCTACCACTGTAGAGCCCCCCCATGGTGGATTGAATCTTGCAGAATGTGATCCAAAATAAAGTCTTTCTTCCTTAAGTTGCTTTTGTCTAGTATTTTACTTATTCATCATTATTATTATCAATATTACTATTATTATTATTTTGGTTTTTCAAGGTAGGGTCTCACTCTAGCCCAGGCTGACCTGGAATTCACTATGTAGTCTCAGGGTGGCCTCAAGCTCATGGGGATCCTTCTACCACTATGCCTGGCTTAGGATTTTATTTTATCAGAAAGAGAAAAAAATAATGAATACCATTGCAAACAAGCATTTTCAACCATGATAAAACAAAACAAAACGAAACCCAGAAAAACCCCAGCATATCATTTTTATCCCCCCCTTCTTCCATCCTTTCCTATCCCATTAAGTAACAGCTAAAACAATGAAACAAGCAAGTATGGTAATACACCCAGTGATAACCCACTTGTAGCCTGGGGACTCTGATGAGGTCCAATAATTACAAAATTAAAAACACCCACATCAATAAGCAAGTTGAAGCCTCGAAGAAATAGTATTTATGAGTTGATAATGGGAAGCGCCAAATTACCCTTTCATTACATGTACGGCGGCCGATTAAATGGAGACAATGAAAGAAAATTTAATGGATTCTTCCCCTGTAGCCTTCTTTGAGCTTTTACATTTCTTTTTGTGATCTCCTCATCACCATTGTTCAAAGCTGTGTATCAGACACATAGCCCTGTGGACTTGCTCAGGAAGCATCTCCCAAATTAAGGGGTTTTGAGGAAGTCAGGGATCTCTTCTGAGACAAGCAATCAATTCACTTAGGACCTCAAGTTGTTTTAAAGTCCCACAGATGTGCTGATGTGAATGGTTCCGGTGGTTTTATCCATCGAAGGGGGCAAGAGACATGCAAGGGTAGGGGCTCAGTAGGAGTGGTCTGCTGGTATGATCTAAGGGGTCCACAGGATGTTATACTCACTCCAAACTTTATAGATGCTGTTACTTTAAGAGGCAGATATTGCCCAAAACCCAAGGCTCAGAGCCAAGTACCTGCTGGCCAGGTCCAGGCAACCTTGAATTATAACTTTGCTGTCATGAGTTTTGTCTATGAGACCCTTACAGTCAATGGTCTCACTCAGAATGACAGACTAACAGGCTTCTATTTTATTTTTGTACTTATTAAATGAATCATCTAAATCATCGTATATATTTAATCTAACGAGATAGGAAAGGATAGAAGGGGGAGATAATGAAAATGACATAGTGAGATATTTTTGGGTTTTGTTTTGTTCTATTTTTTAATGGTTGAAAATGCTTGTTAGCAATGGTATTCATTTTTTAAAATATTTTATTTATTCATTTTCAAGCAGAGAGATAGAGAGAGAGAGGGAGAGAGAGAGAGAGAGAGAGAGAGAGAGAGAGAGAGAGAGAGAGAGAACAAGGGCCACCACCTTGTGGGTCTGGTTTATGTGGGTCCTGGGGAATTGAACCCGGGGCCTTAGGCACTGGGGGCAAGTGCCTTAACCACTTAGCCATCTCTCCAGCCCGGTATTCATTTTTTTTGATAAAATAAACTACATAATAGGAAGGAATTCCCTGGGACTGATCTCTCTCCCCTTCCCCCTTCTCTCTCTCTCTCTCTCTCTCTCTCTCTCTCTCTCTCTCTCTTCACCATGTTGCCTGTGGCACAATGATAACAGTTCTCTTGATAAAGCTCCATTCTGAAGGGAAATTTATCTAGGCACCTTTTTAAAAAAAAACATTTATATTGGTGTATAATTATATACGTAAACATAACAAGAGCTTATGATACTGAGCAGTATCATACATTATTAGAGAAAACCCCTTAAAACCAGGATGACATGCCTCTATATGCATTAGATATTCTGCCCCACCACGGCTCTTACATTCTTCCCCACATCTCTACAACCTACCAAAATGTCTTTTTTTTCAATTTCTCACACTCAATAGGGGCCCGAGTCTGAGCACACATTTCAGAACCAGCCTGCAGCTCAATGGGCTTCATGGAAACACAGATTGGCCCTTCTCCTCACGGTCCTTGCTGTTTGCTAAACGTGAACCTGGCTATAAAGTGTTGGATATTCCTTGATTTATGATGCACCAAAATTGCTTTTAATATAGTCTCCCAAACAAAATTCTTTAAGAAAGGTCTCATTACCCGTTTTAAATGAGAGAAGACAGTTATGAGAAATGAATGCTCTTAGTAATTCTGTTTCTTCAAAACAAAAAATGTAAGATTAAATATATATGCTGATTTAGATGACTCATTTAATAAATACTAAATGAACACAAATGATTAGTCAGCAATTCATGTTGATCCTAAGTCAAACAACAGTGAAATTGTCTTAAATTCACCTACCCCCTCCACACATACTAAAGTTAAATTCTAGGCTGAATTATGTGGCTTACTATTTTTTTTCTTTTTGCTTTTGCTTCCAGGAACCCCAAGTATAGTTCATTTCATGTCTCAGCTTAAAGGTCATTCCCATACTTAAATGAAAATTTAATATCCCTTCTCATGGGCTATTCAATTTGTCTTGTGTTAGTTCCATTGGCCCATATGTTTTGTTTTATCTGTGACTAAGTAAACTCAATATTTTTGTTAAATCTGAAAGTTCGTGAGGTTATAAATGGTAATTTAATTAAGGAACAACCAACTGAGCAGAAAAATAAACTGTGTTTGTGTTCTTGCTTTTCCCCTTTTTTTTCAGCTAATTTTTTTTTAAATTAAAGTAAAAAAGCAATTTTTTTGTGGCAAATATCATCCAGTATCCAAAACAAAACAAAACTCGCCTAACCGCTTATTAGGGATTCAAGGAAAATAATTCACATTATGTGAAATTTATCTTTAAATGATAAATGACAGGAATTCAAAGATGGGTTTAGGAGGACAAGACTTAACATTCTACAAGCATTAAAGTACCACGTAGTATTACTGGGGTTTTTATCAATATTAGTTTGATATATCTTCATTTATTTCCAAGACTTTTGTAAATGGTGGTTCTACTGAAGGAAGGTAAGACACCTATATGATATTCACAGGATGCAAACCAAAAATATGGGTTTCTATCAAAAGACCCACCATAGCCCTGGAACAATCAAAAAAGACAAATTTACAAATTCTCTAAATTTACTGTTTAAAGTAGTAAGACTCCTGTACTTTTCATGATACTGTGCACACTATTTAATTGTTCTTAAGTGAAACATGCACATGGTATGTGTAGTATTTATTAATAACTCACAAACAAACAATGGTCATATACTTTGCATGGCCATACCTCATTGGATTTCTAGGAATACATCTATGATGAACACTATAATTATCTTTACTATGTTTATGTTTGTGTGGAATGAATGCATGTGTGTATATGTGCATGTATTAATGTGTGTGTGTGTGTGTGTGTGTGTGTGTGTGTGCGTGCGCGCACGCACGCACAGGTCAACATCTTACTGTCTCTCCAGTTGTTGTTTCTCTACTCCTTGCAAATAAATGAATAAAAATATGTTTTAAAATCCTCTTATCCTTGGGCTGGAGAGATTGCTCAGCGGTTAAGGCACTTGCCTCCAGTGCCTAAGGCCCCCAGTTCAATTCCCCAGGACCCACCCACATAAGCCAGACCCACAAAGTGGTGGCCCTGGTGTATTCTCTCTCTCTCTCTCTCTCTCTCTCTCTCTCTCTCTCTCTCTCTGTGCTTGAAAATGAATAAATAAAATATTTTTAAAAGACCAGACCAGGCTATATAGTGAGACCCACCCTCTAAATAAATAAATACATTAATTAATTAATTAATTAAGCAAGCCCTATACATCAATGATACCAACAAACATCTGAGTTTTCACTGAACACGACATAGAGTTATTTTACTGGTTCTTCATGTGGATTATTTTACTTACTCTTAAATGGAATTCTCCAGAAAGCATTTCACCACAAGTTATCGTCATTAACTTTCTCATTGCTATGGCGTAACTCCCAATAGAATAAAATAAGAAAGTGTGCCTCATGGTTTCAGAGGGAACATTCCATCATGGTGGGCAAGGAAGGGTGTCTGGAGTGGCTTGGTCCATGAAGGAGGGAGCTTGTCATAATGGCTTCTCACTTGGTCCCAACAGGAAACAGAGAGCACAGGAAGGAAGGAGGGACAGGGTGTCCTCCTGAAATTCCCACGTGACCAGTGACCAACCTAGGCCAATCAGGTCTCCTGCCCTTAAAGTGCCACAGACTCCTAAAGCAGCGCCACCTGCTGGATACCAAGAGTATAAACACATGATCCCGTGGGCAGGATTTCAAAGCCAAATGGTATCACTCAGTGTAAAATAGGCCATATCTAATCAGACAATGAGTGAGTGTAGGAAACATTGTCTTTCTTCCCATATTTCCAAAGCCTCATCCAGTGCCTGCTTCATAACACGGAGAACTTCACAAAAATGCATTCTTTCAGAGTGACCCTAGGTGTCTGTCCATGACAGATGTCAAATCTGTCCATAGATGGAGAAAATGTGGTATATGTCCTTTGAGAGTTCAATTCCATTGTCAGCATGGTCCCATTAGGAGTAAAGTAAGTGACATGCCTCTGGGGAGGGTTATGAGGGTGTTTCCAGCAGGATTGATGGAGAGAGGAAGACCCTCAACCAAAGCAGAAATAATAAATCATAAATGAAAATTATAAGTGCATTTGTGTCATTTGAATAAAAAGAGATAGAACTGGAGATCATCATATTAAATGAAATAAACCAGATTTAGAAAAGAAATGTTGTGGGCTGGAGACATGGGTCAACTGTTAAGGTGCTTGCATGCTAACTCCGAAGACCTGGGTTTGATTCCCCAGTGCCCATATAAGCCAGATACACAAGGTGGTACATTCATCTGGAGTGTATTAGTAGTGGCTGGAGGCCCTGGCACACCCAATCTCTCTGTCGGTCTCTCTTCTCTCTATCTCTTTCCACTTGCAAATAAATAAATATGAATAATTTTTTAGAAAAGAAAAAGAAATATTGTTTATTTTCTCCTATTTGTGGATTCTGGATTATATATGTGTGCAAAATGACATATATTACAAATATATATATATATATATATATATATATATATATATATATATGTGTGTGTGTGTGTGTGTGTGTGTGTGTGTGTGTGTGTGTGTGTGTGTGTGTTGAAAGTAGAAATTGCCTGAGAAAAGGAGGAGGGGAAGCAGAAGGAAGGAAAAAGGAGATAAATATGGTCAAAGTGCTAATAAACTTAAAAGAAGATGTCTTTAAGAAACACATCAGTATGAAAAATGAATATACACTGATATAAAAAAGTAAAGGACAAAAGAAGAAATGCTGTTTTCTATTTTGTTTTCATTATATGTCTTGGCCACTCTAGAGAAAAAAAAATAATTTCAGATGGCTAATGAAGACGACTATATTCCTCTCTGTCTTCATTGCTGCCTTTGGGATGTGTTGTTAAAGTAAGGTAGATGTAAATCAGTGAAATTGACCCCTAAATATAACAGAAAATACTCACAGAGTCATTATGTGGTAGATCTCTTTTAAAGGGCTTTACATGCATGACCTGATTTAACCAAATAACCCCAAGAAGTAGCTGTTATTATTGTTGTCATCATACAGATAAGGAAAATGTGTCATATGGGGTAAATTCAATTGCCTAGGGTTACTCGGGTACATGGCACAGCTGGTATGTTGATGTAGGCAGTCTGGATCCAGAGTTTAGCTGCCTTAAAATATTTTTATTTATTTGTAAGGAGAGAGAGAGAGAGAGAGAGAGAGAGAGAGAGAGAGAGAGAGAGAGAGAGAGAGAGAGAGAGAGAGAGAGGAGAGAATATATGAATACACCAGGGCATCTGGACACTGCAAAGGAACTCCTGATGCATGTCCATTTCGTGCACATTGCTTTATGAGTGTACTGGGGAACTGTACTTGGGCCAGCAGGTTTTGCAAACAAACAGGTACCTTTACTGGTGAGCTATTTCCCCAGCTCTTTAGATATCATTTTTGAGTTCAAGCCAAAGACATAAGATGATGTCTAACTAGCCAGCTTGCCCTGGTGATCATGTCCTCAGCTTGAAGATGATATCACAATCACAACCCCATGCCACCATGTCTGGATTTACCAAATAGCCATCTCCCCCAGCCCAGGAACTTCATAACTATGAAATATAGGGAATGATAGACTGAAACAGGGAATCGGGTTTAGAATACTGCTTCAGCTGTTTCCTCTTCTCTTTAATTCTCTGTCAATTTCATTTATTTGTAAATTTCATAATGAGCAAGACATCTACCAGTGATCTACATCTACAACCGGCAGGGTTATTTATTTATTTATGTATTTTTGGAGACAGGGTGTCCTTTTGTACCTTAGAGTAGCCTTATAGACTCACCATTCTCCTGCTGGTATTACAGGTGTATGCTAGCACACTGTTGTGGTCAGCTTTCTAGTTGCTGTGCAGAAAGAACCCAAACAAAAGCAGCTTGTGGAGGAATGGGTTTATTAGGCTTATGGACTCAAAGGAGACTCCATTATGGCAGGGAAAACGATGGCATGAGCAGAGGGGTGGACATCACCTCTGCCATAGCACTGTAAACAGTGGCAGGAAGGTGTGCCAAATACTGGTTTGGGGGAGCTGGTTTATAACCCCCCATAAACCCGCCCCCAACAACACAGCTTCATCGAGGTTGTAAAACCCAAACTGCCATCAGCTGAGGATCGATCTATCAGAACACATTCATTTGTTTGTGGGGGACAACTGGATC
>PVHP010029663.1:0-22235 GCA_004024765.1 Zapus hudsonius
CCCTCCCCTCCCCCTTCCTCCCCTTCCCTTCCCTTCTCCTTCTCACCTTGCCTTTCCTCTCCTCTCCCCTCACATTCTTTTATCTTTGTGTATATGCATGCGTGCATGTTTGTGTGTGTGTGTGTGTGTGTGAATGCAGTTGCACGTGTACCACACGACATCTGTGGAAGTCAGAGGACAACCTCAGGTGCTGGTCCTTGACTTCCACCTTATCTGAGGCAGGGTGTCTCTTTCACTACCGCACAGGCCAGGCTAGCTGGCCTGCCTACCATGGTTCTCCCATCTCTACCTCCCACCTTGCCTTAGACAGACTGCGATATGGTACATGGCGCTGTGTCCGGCTTTGTGGGTGCTGAGAATACAATCCAAGGTCCTCATGCTTGTGTGGCGAGCACTTTATTCACCCAGTCATCTCCCCAGCTCAGCCTCAGTTTTCTGGTCTGTGAAATGGGAATGGCAATGCCTACCTCATCTCTCTGTGTGCGGTCAAATGAGGTCCTCGCTATGTGGACCCACACACAGCAAGGCCTTGGAGCGAAAGGAGCTCTCAAATGGCAGGTCCGGCAGGGGAAAGGTCTTTGAAATGAGTGCTGACTGCCGACAGCAGGAGACAGACCCCTCAACAAGGAGCAGTGATTCTAACAGTAACACAGTCCTAGGTGGTATAGGGAAGCTGGTGGACATTGTGGTGTGGGCACTAGTCTGGAAACAGATTCCTTGCATCATAATCCCAGCTCTTTTGTTCCCACCCTTGTGGCTCTATGAACTCTGTTTTGTTTTTTGAGGTTGGTTCCCACTCTAGCTCAGGCTGACCTGGAATTCACTCTGTAGTCTTGGGCTGTCCTCAAACTCACAGTGATCCTCCTATATCTGCTGGGATTAAAGGCATGTGCCACACACCCAGGAAGGAGACAGAGAAAGAGAGAGAGAGAGAGAGAGAGAGAGAGAGAGAGAGAGAGGAAGAAGAAGAGGAGGAAGAGGAGGAAGAGGAGGAGGAGGAGAATGGGCGTGCCAGAAGAAAAGAGAAGAGAAGAGAAGGGGCGTGCGAGGGCCCACACAATTGAACTCCAGATGTATGCATCATATTGTGCACCTATCTTTACGTGCACACTGGGGAGTTGAACTCAGGTTGCTAAGCTTTGCATCTCTTCATCCTTCCAGTGAGTTCTTTACATCTTAGCTTCCTCTTCTGCAAAACAGGGAGCTGTCTTCCTCCCAGGGCTGTCGTCAGAATTAATGGGAATGATGTTAAGCAGTGCCCAGGAGAGTGGTCACAAGGACAGGCTACTGTCCTCACAACCACCCCTTCCTACGTCACCACCACGCAGCACGGGGGAGAAGATGCAGGGGGATCTTGGGAGGTCGAGGGTCACGACTAATTATGGAATGGTTCTTTTTCTTTGTATGTGTTTGCATGTTGGTATGTAGGTAGACTCACATGTGTGGTGGCCAGAGGTCAACGTTGGGTGTCTTCCTCTGTCACACTCCATTTGATGCCTTGAGACAGGGTCTCTCATTGAACATTCGCCATTCAGCTAGACTAGCCACTGAGCCCCAGGTGAGCCCTTGTGTCTGCCTTCCAGAGCTGGGGTTACAGACCCACAGCACCATGCCTGGCATTTTACATGGGTGCCGGGCATCCAAATTCAGGTCCACATGCGTGCACAGCAAACACTTTAGCCACTGGGTAATCATCTCACAGGCACAGGAATGGTTAAAGTGAGTTTTGAAAGGCATGTAGGCGTTTTCTAGGAGGCTTCTGGAAGAGATAGTCCTGTCAGGCGATGATCTGAGAAATAGCACGACTATACTGAAGAGAGATATTGAGGAAACAGGCTGGGAAGATGACTTGAACCCAGAGGCAGAGGGCAAGGGAGAGGGAGCTAACACCTTGTCCCGGATGTTGGCATGTCAGGCAGTGGCAGCCAGGGTCTGGCCCTGAGCTGGATTCTCTTGTTCCCTTTTCCTTGTTCTTGGCTTCTTTCAGAGCTGTAAGGGTCCTCCACAGCTGGACTGAGCATACAGCTGTGGTTGCCATTACTTTATTGAGAACACCCAGCATGCTCCCCTAGGGTGCAGCGTTCTCAGCATGAACACCCTCAAGATAAATTCATCTTCAAATTGACACAGGATAAACATGGGATAAAATA
Source organism: Zapus hudsonius (assembly GCA_004024765.1). NCBI lineage: Eukaryota > Metazoa > Chordata > Mammalia > Rodentia > Dipodidae > Zapus > Zapus hudsonius. The sequence continues at coordinate 2,151 of PVHP010029663.1, forward strand.
TCATTTCTGATGGAATGATGGTTCCCGCGTATTAACCTGACACTCAGGAAGCTGAGGCAGGGGAATCTCAAATTCTAGTCCAAGGTCAGTTTGGTCTATCAAGCAAGGCACAAAAAAACAATTTATGGGGGCTAGAGAGATGGCTCAGTGGTTAAGGGTGCTCGCTTGTGAGGCCTAGAGCCTGGGTTCTATTACTCAGTACCACAGAAAGCCCCAGATCTACAGGGTGGCACATGCATGTGCGTCTGGAATTTGGTTGTAGTGACAGGCAGCCTTGGCATGCTCGTTCATAGTCTCCTTCCCCGCCCCCTCTCTTTCCGCTTGCAAATAAATAGCAAAGAACAGTTTATGGGACTGGGGTGAAGATCAGTTTTGGAATGCCTCTCTGGGACCACGTCAACTGGACATGGTGGCTCACACCTGTAATTCTAGCATTCAGAAGGTAGGGACATGTGGATCAGAAAACCAGGGTCATCCCCAACGACATAGTAAGTTTGAGACAAGCCTGGGCTACATGAGACTCTGCCTCAAAAAAAAATTTGTAATATGGGAGTACTAATATGCTAAGCATTGCCTCTATGCCTTGTATAGGCATTGGTTTCTTTATGTCTCATAAAATGATTATGAAGTAAAGAGTACCATTTCTTCTGTTTGTTTTTTTTCTTCCCTTTGAGGCAGGGGCTCACTCCAGCCCAGGCTGACATGGAACTCACTCTTTAGTCCCAGGCTGGCTTCAAACTTGCTGCAATCTTCCTACCAGAGTTTCCCGAGTGCTGGGTCATTTTTCTTGTTTTACAAACAGAGAAACCATGTTTCTAGAGCCGTACATAGCCTGGGATAGGTTCCCGAGGATGGATTTGTAACTCCATTGGAACAAGAAAAGCTTTTTTCCTTTCTGTGTTCCTCTTTTTCCCTTGGCTACTTGGTGCCTCTGTTGAATCGTATGACAAACTCCCTTCATTTAGCCCAGATTTTCTGGCTGCCCCAAGCCCTGGACCTTGGAGCCTGGCAGTGAGGCTCATCCTGTCTCAGGCCTGTGGTGAAATTGGCCCTCTAGAAGCTGCCAGCCCCCAGTTAAGATAAATGAGGCTGAAATCAGCTAGGATTACCTACCCAGGAGGGCAGCTGAAGGCCAAGGCCAGAGTTAACGATGAGCTGTGTCCCAGAGATGCTGAGTGAGAGCGGAACACCCTTATGGGCCCTCCTTCCTCCACAATGCCTTCTCTGGTGGGGCTTCTTTTGTAGCCTTAGGAACAGCTCAGGGCTCCCAGCAAGGTGAGAGAACCTAGAACATTCCAGATAGCCAAAGGTTAAGTGTGCTGTGTAACATACACAATGGAACCCAGCTTTCCACCCCCCACCCAGTCTTCCAATGTGAACTGAAGACCAGCAGCTCTCCAGGAATCTTCCAGACCTTCAGTTCCAGATTGGGACTGCTGAGGCATCCAGCCTGCAGCTAGCCATTGTTGGTCTGCCCAGCCTGTACCCTATAAGCCAACCTAATAAATCCCTTCTGTCAAAATACACATAATCATTCTATTGGTTCCGCTCCTTTAGAGAGCCCTGATTGTTACACCCAGTCTCCTTCTCACGGTCCCCTCTTTGTGTGTGAGCACCCCTCTCCCACCCCGTTCACACTGAATCCATCCCTCAGCTAGCACCCAGATTTTTTCCCCCAATGGGGAAATATAACACTTTCCTTCATGTTTAAAATAATATTTTTATTTATTTATTTATTTGCAAGCAGAGAGAATGGGTACACCAGGGCCTCCAGCCTCTGCAAACGAACTCCAGACACATGCACCACTTTGTACATCTGGCTTTATATGGGTACTGGGGAATCGAACCCAGGTCATTAGGCTCTGCAGGTAAGCACCTTAATGACTGAGCCATCTCTCCAGCCCTCATTTTTTTAAAAAAAAAATTTTTATTTAGTTAATGAGAGAGAGAGAGAAAAAAAAGTGAGTGTGTATGGGCAGGCCAGGGCCTCTTGCTACTGCAAACTAACTTCAGATGTATACTCCACTTTGTGTGTCTGGCTTTATATGGGTGCTGGGGAGTCGAACCTGGGCCAGCAAGCTTTGCAAGCAAGCACCTTTAACCACTGAGCCATCCCCAGCCTTCCTTCCTGTCTTGAGCCTTACCTTGTCCCAGGATGAGCCCCAGCTAATTCTCACAGCAATGCCACGAGTGGTGTGATGACTAACTCATCTTCCAGGCAAGGAATCCACAGGCCAAGCAGCTAAGACCTGGTGCCGCTGCCTGTGTTAAAACCATCACTTCCCAGTACGCTAAGCCATTAACTTCCCCACACCATGGAGATGAAAAAAAAAATAAGCATCATGTCACCTGGTCACAGGATCTAAGTGGGATTCTTGATGGAGGGAGCGTGTAAGCTGAACTTGAAGGATGAGTAAGAGCCACCTCACAAAGCAAGTGAAGATGACAAAATTCCTCACAAAAGCAACGTCAAGAAGGAAGGCTTGATGCGGTTTATGATTTGAGGGAACGGTCCATCATGGCAGGGAAGAAAGACACGATGACAAAAGCATGAAGCAGTGGTCACATGCGTCTATATTCAGGAAGCAGAGAGAGATCGCCTTTGTGCACCTGTGTATGTGTTAGGCTACGTGTGTGTGAATGCATGTGGAGACCAGGGGTCAATGCTGAGTATCTTCCTCACTTGCTCTCCACCTTACTTTGTGAACTGAAGTCTCTCACTAAACCTAGAGCTAGCTCATGGATTCATCTAGATTAGCTAGTGAGCCCCAGAGATCCTCCTGTCTCTGCCTCCTTAGCCCTGGGATTCCATACCTGGCATTTTACCTGGGTGTTGGGGATCTGAGCTCGGCGCCTCATGTTCATGTAGTAAGTATCTATGGAACCATCTCCCTAGCCCCTTGCATTCCCTGGGACCCCAGCTCATAGAGTGGTGCTACCCACAGTTATGGTGGGTCTCCCTCCCCTCAGCCTAATCTAGAAACTCCCAGACACACCCAGGGATTTGTCTCATAAGTGACTGTAAATCCAGTCAAGTTGACAATATTCACCATCAGGAGAGGTGTTTAAATGTGGACCAGAGCAAGGGTCTTATAGGATTGAATGAATCCCAGGTGTCTTTGGGGCCACACTAGTGATTTGTATGAGCGCCTCCCCCCCCCCCCAGGAGTGGCAGGAGGTGCAGGGGGAGAAGGCATAGAGCTTCTCTGTCCTTCTAAGGACACTGGGCTTGGTCACGATAAGGCCACGAGGAGTCATTGAAGGGTTTCCCGCAGAGAGGGCTGAGGTCAGAACCCTGTTGGGGTTGAGCACAGCTCCCCAGCTTTCAGAAAGTCAGCTGTGACATCCGGGACCACATATGGAATGCTGCTGCTGAAGCCTGACTGACCTCAAGCAAGTCATTTCCTCTCTTGGGACTCAGTTTCCTCGTGTTCAAACACTGAAGAGGGAGACCAGATGGCCACCTGGAACCTTTCCAACACTCATATTCAAAGAAACAAAACTGACCCCTCCGGAGGAAGCAATGAAGATTCCAGATCCTTCTACAGAATCAAAGATGCCTGTGGATGTGAGAGATCAAAGTTCAGGTCAGAGTTCAGGTGGAGAGCTGGCTGATAGACATCGGGCCCAAGGCAAGTCAGACAGGCTCTGGCAGGGGCTGGAAAGACTCTCCCACTCTTCCAAATCCAAACCCCCTCTCTAGCTGCCTGATAAATACAGCCCAGAATGTACCCTGGACAAAGTTCGTCCAAAATGGAACTGCTGATCTCCTGGCTATAAACCATTGTCTCTCATCTTCCTGCCGCTTTGCTAAAAGCTGTGGACCTCACCTCGGACGATTCTGTGACTCTCATAAGCCCTCCCCAGCCCAACATGCACCAAACCCAGTGTCTCCCCCCATGATGATTACTGGGTCCAGCCATCGTCATCAGCTGCCCACATTGGCGAGATCACCTCGTCAAGGGCCTGCCTGATGCTGGGATTACCCTTCACATTGTTGTTAGGGTATAAGTCATCTCGTGCCTCCCCAGTGACGTTCCTTCTCATGCAGAGTGGCATTCAAAACCCTTTCTCTGAACTACAAAGCTTGTGTGTGATGTGGCCTTCTCTGCTGTCACCTACATGCTGATGTCCCCCCTTCACTCTGCTCCAGCCAGTTCCTCAAACTCCTGCCCCAGGGCCTTTGTACCTGCTGCTTCCTCTCTGCTTGGAAAGCTCTTAGCAGGTTGCAAACTCCATGTTCCGGTCCCTTACTTCCTTTGGTTCAGCTAACTGTCCGCATGTCAGAGGACACTTCTGCCACAAGGTCTCTCTTCTCTCTCTGCTACTATATTCGTCACCTTGTCGCTGGTTGGCAAGTGCATGTATTTACAGTCTGCCTTGCCACCTACAGCGGAAGGTCCATCAGCACACAGCTTGTTTTGTGCTCACTGCTGTGGCTCCAATGTGAAGACTCACTGGTAGGTTCTCAGTAAGTGTCTTTCACGTGAAGATGAGTGGAACAGACTTGCTAAAGACACAGCTCAGAGATTTGAATCCAGGCACCATCCCCTACTAGTGAGAGGCTGGACCAGAGGAACCCCAAGGTCCTGACCTCTTTAGTTCCATAGGAAAAAGGGGGATCAGGAGAGGAAAGGGCAGGATGATGAAAGCTACTTCTTAACTTGGGATGCTGGGTTTGAATGAAGCAGGTCATGGGGCAGTAGGAACATTCTTCTAGGAAGACCCGGAAGGGGTACAGATGACAGGACATAGCCCCTCTCTCAGGGCCCTAGAGCTCATTGACACCCTGTAGAAGCAGGGCAAGGTGAGGCCTGTGCTGGGGGACATCTGTGCAAGGGCCTGGGCTGAAGATCCTGGGACTTTGGCATGAGGAGAAGCCAATGAATCAGGGACAAGGGAGGCCAGCCAGCCGACCTCTGCACAAGCAGATGTTCTCCCTGGAGAATGTGCACACAGTAGGGGGTGATAGGGTCAGTGGAGGCTCTCTCTGTCCCTGGGAGGCTGCAGGAGGGTGGGGAAGGCGGTGATGGCCGCAGTCTTGTCCCCACTGTGTATGCCTATTGGCTGCTTTGGTTATGCCCTGCATCCTCTGGTGTGTAGCATGGGCCCCACTGGGCATGCACACTTTGTGCCCTGGCCCTGTTCACCATGTGCCTATTGGCACTGCCCCTGGCACGTTGACCCTGTAACTGCCTTGGGTGTGGGACCCTGGCCTGCATGTGTTGGAGTTCTCCCAGCATGCCCAGAGTCAGTGACTATGAGGTCTCCTCGGCTGCAGTGCCAGGACTCTTGGCACAGCTGGCCAAGACTGAAGGCCATCTGCCCGCTGGGATTCCAGAGCCCTCTGCCCTCTTGGCAGGAGGGGCTTCAAGGGTAAAGGATATCTTTCCACATGCCAGCATGGGTGCTGGGAAAGTCTGCAGTGTGGAAGTTGGGCCATTCGGATGCCTGTCCCATTTGCTGTGGGCCCTTAGACCAGCCACTTCCAGTCTCTGATTCCCTATGAAGCTAACAGTGAAAATAAGATGCAGCCTTGGTCCCTGAGTGGAAAGGTGGGAGCCTTTCCATTTAAGACTGGTTGTTGGTGTTGTAATGTATTCCTGTTGGGGTGTGTGTGTTATTTGAACCAGATGTTCTCTCTCCACGTTCAAAGTTATAAATGGCCCCCATTGTCCCACAGCTGGGGACACAGAGCTGAGATCGCATTCAGATGCCAAATTTGCCTCGAGGTTCAGTTAAAAAAAATCCAAACCACAAGCCTGTTCTTGACTGGGAAACCGTCCTGCACCTTTGAGGAGGGACACCCAACCCTCTCGTGGGAACAAATGAACCTCAAGGTCAGAGCCGGGGGAAGTGGAGAGTCAGCTGTGTGGGAGTCAAGGTGGATTTGAGAGAGGCCCCGCTTCTGAAGATAGGGTCAGGTGGCAGGTGTTCTGCACATCTGATAGAAGCAGCTAGAGATGTCCATGGCCTTGGCTGCATCCAGCATTGCAGGTGCTTCTCTGGTGCCAGGCGCTGGGAAAGGAAACACTACTAGAGATGGGAGGCGGCTCCGTTAGGACAGTGTGAGGACCTGAGTTTGGATCCCTAAAGCCCATATAAAGGCTGGAGGTGACAGTATTCGCCTGTCATCCCAGCACTAGGGAGACATGAGGAGCCCTGGGACCCATTAGGTCCAGTTCAGTGAGAGACCCCAGCACACAGAATAAAAGGTAGAGAGGAATTGAGGAAGACCCCTGATCAACCTCTGGCCTGTACACACACACACACACACACACACACACACACACACACACACGTATGCCCACCTGCACACAAATGTGTGCTCACATGCAAGCATGCACACAGCACATATACATATGCCAAATAAATACACAAATAAATGAACTCTTTCCTACTTCCAGGCCAGAGATCTTACTAATACCCTATTTGACCCAAGGTGTCCCGGCTCCTGCAGCCTCCCTTGGAAGTTGCCATTTAAATTTTTTTAAAATTTTATTTATTGGCATGTGTGTGTTGGGGGGGGGGGTGGTGTATCAGGGCCCCTTGTGGCTGCAAAGGAACACCAGATACTGTGTCACTTTTTGCATCTGGCTTACATGCCTGATTTTGGATTTGAACCCAGGCCAGCAGGCTTTGCAAGCAAGTACCTTTAAATTGCTGAGCCATCTCCCCAATCCTAAAGTTGCTTTTCTGAAACAAGTCCTGCAACATGTCTCCCACCATCTGACTTTTCCTGGTGAAAAGTGGCTTTGTGGTGACTGACTTCCTCACTTGGCTGGTGAAGGGGAAGAAGGACATAGCACCTGCTTGTTTCAGTTCCTTGGTGGCCTGCGTCCATGCCACCTGAAGGGGCTGACCTGGGTCTTGCCTTTTCCATTCCTGGCCTATGGTTCTTGGTGACCAGGCAGCCATCTGTGACCTGGAAGAAACTGCTTCAGCAGAGCTCTGTTTCATCACCATCAGAGAGCAGAAAAAGTGACTCAGACATTTTTTTTAATAACCAGCAGCTACAGAGAGGACAGAAACAAATGGAGTTTTATTAGTAGAACCCTCCATTACCCTGAACATTTCATTATCTCGCCTCCCCTGCTCCCAAAGCTTTCTGCTTAATAGACCATTGACAGAAACTTAGATTTCCAGAGTCTCATCTGGTAGGAGTATGAGGAAACCCCAGTAAACCCCGGAAATATGCGACACCTTGCTGAAGTCCTCCCTCCCCTCCCCAATGATAGATTTCAGAGGAATGCTGGGAAACCAATTCATCAAGCAAGTGACAGGCTGAGGTCCAGCCTGAAGCTGAAGTTTTGCGGCTGGGTCCAGGGTCTAGCATGGAAAGTTTTAAGACCCCAGGTTCTTGGGTGTGTGACCTAGGTGAGTTTTAGCAGTGGCTCAAATGAGTGCTGCTTAGATTCCATGGTTTGTGGCAGGCCTGGGCAGCAGAGAGCATCCTTCTCTCCTCTCCCAGAGTATAGCTTAAAATATCGTTCATAACTCAACCTCTTCCTTTCTTTCCATCAACCCGAGACAAGGAGCCGGTTGTATAAATGGGCATTACAACTGATTCATCATAGTAAAACCACGTGAAAAATATTAATTCTTGCCCTTTATGGTAAGTAGGTTAGACATCCTGAGCTCAATGTCCCTTCTCTGAGATGAACTTGAACATTCAACCGTTCCCTATTACCTTCAGGAAAAAGCTTAGCTAGGTCTTCCAAATTGGACCAAATTTCTGGCATATTCTCTAGCAATTCCATACCATATGCCCAGCCAAGTTCCAGAGTCCAGTCCTGCTAGTTAATCAGATTCTCTTCAGAACACATGAAACAGAGAAGCCCAGTGAAATCTGCCCTTTCCTTCCTCAGACTACAGCAGTGGCGTTTCCTTCCTTGCCCTCAACGCTGCTGCTCTGGCTTGCTTTGGTGTCTTACACCTCTGAGTATGACCCACTTACTATGGCCCTTGAATGTATCGCTCCAACAAGATAGTGACCATGCTAAACTTTCTGATTGATGGAATGAATGAGTGAATGAATGAATGAGTGAATGAGCAAACAGAATGATCTGCCCTATGAAATCCTTGGTCTGGTATTCTCTCCAGAGAAAGGCAGGCTATCCAAGCAATAGCTGAGTAGCCCAAAGGTTAGCTCATGTCACCAGCAGCTTCGTGAGGGTGGAGGGAGTAAAACATCAGAGCAATGTCTACAGATCCTGGCACAGGGCCAGGCTGGCCCCACGCTCCTCCACTCTCCCAGAGTCAGGTGCCTCACATCTGCTTTCTTTTCAAGAGAAAAATAGTTTTCTTTCCCTGAGTGCACAATACCTTTGTTCCCTGGGCTGACAAAGATGTCAAGCTGCCTTGAGTTATTTAAAGAGACAGAACACTCCTTTGTTCTTCTGATATCCCCTTGGATTCCTTTCTCCAAGAGCAAACAGCTCCCCTCATGATACAGTTTACTTGCTTTTAAAAGGACATACTCTGTCCCTCTAAACTCCACTTTTTGGTTGCTGTGTTTACTTAAAATTGCTTTTTGGGGACCAAACTTCTATAATGTTGAACTGGAGAGACCCTAGATTTCATGATCCTTTCTCCTCCCCTCTTTCAGAAGGGTTAACAACTCCAATTGGCAAACTGGTCACTTCAGCCTCAGCAGCTGGACCCAAAGGCCAAATGAATGAGTGCTGCCCTGGTTACCATGGAGACAAAAGTATGCTTTCCAGGATGATGAGGGCCACATGAGCCAGACCCCCAGCCTCACCCTGCCCTCACCAAGGCCTTTTACTTCCTGGCTGAGCAGGAGAGAAGCAGGAATAGCTTCTGAGCTAACTTGTGACTTCCTGCAGGGGTGGGGAAGGGAGGAAGTGCTAATCTCCATCACTGAGAGATGCTGAGAAGCCTCCTTGGGGAGGCGATGGGCTGGGTGTGAGGCCTGGGCTCTCCCAGGGCCAGTCACTAGTTTTGATGACCAGGAACTGGTCTTTTCTCAGGGCCTCAGTTTCTCCAGCCATTTAATAAAGGCGGTTGATTAATTCTCTTCGTTTGGATGTCCCCAGAAGTTGGTCTTCAGGCAGAGGTTTGAGTTGGAGGAATTATGTGAGAGGTGCTCCCCGGAAGGTGAGGCTGATGGTGTGAAAAGAAGGAAGTCATTGAAAGTGGGTCATCGGAAGGAACACTTGAGCTCTGTCCCCCCTGGGAACACAGGGAGACAGAACCAAGTACAGCTAGTGTTATCCTGACCTGGGGGTCCTTTCTCAGCTTCCCACTGCTCATCTACCAAGGGCTGATTCCTGGACATTAGCCCACACCTCGGGCAGGTCTGGGCCCTTGCTTGCCCTGTGCTCCCAGGTTTCAAAGTAAGGAGCCCTCAGTGCAGGCCATGTGCTGAACTGTTGGGCAGAGCATTGGTTTCTTTTTTAAAAAAAATATTTTATTTATTCATTTTCAAGCAGAAGTAGATCAGAGAGAGAGAGAGAGACAGAGAGAGAGAGAGAGAGAGAGAGAGAGAGAGAGAGAGAGAGAGAGAGAGAGAGAGAGAGAGCGAGCACCAGGGCCACCACCTTATGGGTCTGGCTTATGTGGGTTCTGGGGAATTGAACCCGAGGCCTTAAGCACTGGAGGCAAGTGCCTTAACCGCTGAGCCATCTCTCCAGCCCCAGAGCATTGGTTTCTGTCTGAATGTAGCAACTGAACTTTACATTTCCTCCAGCCCTGAGCAGATGTGAATGGACACTTGGGCAAGGTCCGTGAACCTGGGGTCTTCAAATGACATGAAGGCCAAGACTCTAGACCTCCAGTGCCAATAGTCAGCAGTTCAGCTCTGTCTATTTCGAGTGGTGAATTCCTTCCTAGGCTGAGGAGGTGCTGTGAGACTTCATCTTCCACCTTTTTCCTCTGAAGCATGGAGGATACAGCACACCCTCCTCCCCCGGCTTCCAAAGCCTCTCTCAGGCTGCTTCCAACATCATGGCTTATCTTCAATAGTTTTCATTTATTTTTATTTATTTATTTGGAGAGAGAGAGAGAGAGAGAGAAAGAGAGAGAGAGAGAGCGAGAGAGAGAAAGAGAATGGGTATGCCAGAGCCTCCAGTTGCTGCAAATGAACTCCAGATTCATGTGTCATTTTGTGCATCTGGCTTTACGTAGGTACTGGGGAATCAAACTCAGGTTGTTAGGCTTTGCAGGTAAGAGCCTTAACCATTGAGCAATCTCTCCAGCCCAGCTTTTTTTTTCATTAATAGTTCTTATGGCTTTGCTTCTTCCCAACATAAACCCCTCTTCTTCATCAGCATTCTCCCTTCCCACCTTAGACAAGAGTAGATTTGATCCAAATGTCCTGCTGGAATTCTAAACTTCTTTGAAGGCTTACTTAGAATGTACCTCTCCTGAATGTGCCTCTTGTGATGGCTAATATTGATTGTCTACTTGAAAAGGTCTAGAATCATCTAGGAGACAAGCTTTTGGGGTAATTGAAGTTGGGAGGACCCTCCCTAACTGTGGGTGGTATGAACTATGGTCCTGAACTTGGTAGAAAGGAGAAAGTGAGCGGAGAACCAGCACTCGCCTCTCTCTGCGTCATGACCGTGGATTCCGTGCCTCACACTCCTGCCATGATGACTTCCCCGCCATGATGGACTGTGCTCTCAAACTGTGAGCCAACACAAACCCTTCCTTCCTTAAGTCACTCTTATCTGATATTTTGTCACAGCAGTGAGAGAAATAACTCATAAAGCCACGTAGGATTGTCCTCTTCTCAGAGAAGCTGTTGAAAATGGCCCACACCAGCCCTGACCCACATGGCGCTGTCACTTCTCAGAGACGCACCCAGCCTCCCACAAGTGCCCTCCTTTCTACCACACAGCTGCCCACCTCCCAGCTCCAGGCAAGCGTCCTGAAGATGGGAAGTGTTCTGTTAAAGGCTGAGCATTTATTGAGCACCTGTGTATACAGACACTGTCTAAGGAACAAAGGGGTCACTCAAATGCTCCCCCTTGCTGACTGGGAAAGACCTTAGAGGTCAGCAAGTTAGAAGGTGTAAGGCTGGTCCTTGGAGATCACCAAGTCCAAGGCCTTCATCCCTTCTTCTTGGAGAAGAGTGATGTAGCCAAGGCTGCATTGTGTGCAAGGGATGTGCAAACTCAGAGGCCATCTTCTCTCTTTTTTCATCAGTTCCTTCTATTCTGAAGGAAAATGGAACCGAGCAGCTTCTGAAGAGAAGGGACCAGGATGAGAAATACCAGTTATATAATTGATGTTTGCCTTAGTCATGCAGCCTCGGAGTGCTGTTGGAACAGAAAGATACTGAAGTTAAACGCTGTGTCTTTATTCCCCTGTGGACGTCCTAATTGCTTCTGCTGCTATAATTGACATGACAGGTTATTTTTATTCTGAATGAGTGAGGTTCCTCTGCGCCTTGTGAATTTGCTATTGTTCCTGGAGTCCAGACCAGAGGTTGCCCAGAGGCCCAGATGTGGGCTGATCTCCACTTGATGATGGCTGGGGTGAGGTGGGGGATCTGCCAGCCTCTCTGGGGGTGGGGGGCACTGGCCTATAGTGTGACTGGGTGTTTGCTTGTGGTTAGGTGGTACCTAGGGGCCAAAGACGAGAAAAACTGAATGACATGTTTCAAGGGACCCAGTGGGAAGGAGCTAGAAAAATACTTCTCCTATCATGACTTCACAGAGGACAGAGGGGCCTCACCAGCTTGGGGCACAGGTGTGGAGACCACGTGGGGAGAACGTGCCTTCTGCACTTCTCATCTATTTCAAGCAGCCACCTCTTCCCACCCTGCAAGCAGCTTGCCGAGCACAAGGTGCACAAGCAGTGCTCCCAGGGCTGTAATCTTGCAGCTGCATTTCCCTGCTCACCTGGCCTTTGCACACGGCTCAGTCCTCCCATGTGTGCACCAGAAGGGGATGGTGTGACTGGACGCCATCAGAAACTGGAGGGAGGCCTCTAGAAGTGGGCAGGGACCCTGGATGGGGTCAGTACTCTGTGGAGCCACAGGCCATGGGCTTGGACAGTCAACCATCCCATGAGGTAACCATAGTTTCTTTCCCATCCTGTCCCCTCACTTGGTCATGATAAGAATTATATCAGAAACAACAATCACTGAGCACACATAGTAGGCCCAGTCGGGGACTAAGTGCCTCTTTCCATGTCTGGTCACATGGCATCTTCCCAATAGAACAGAAAGAAGGTACTATTATTCTTTCCTATAGGTGAGAAACCCAAGGTCAGAGAAGTTAAGGAATTCTATGGACACACAGCTCAGCTCATATTTGGTAGAAATGAGCAATTTCACACTGTAAGCCCCTCAGCATTATGGGTAGAGAAGATAATCTCAGAGGGGGTTGGGACGATGGTACATTTAGTAGAATGCTTGCCTCGCATGCACCAGGCCCTGGGTTCAATCCACAGCACCACATAGACCCGGTATGGTAACCCCAGCACCTGGGGGGGGGGGTGGAGGCAGATTAGGGTGATCCCTTGGATTGGTATTCAGGAAAGGCTCCAATACCAATGTCTCATTTCCCTCCCTTTTACTTACCCAAGGCTAAACCAAGTGAACACCCCAAGCCTCCTGGATGAGGACATTTTCTCTGTGTACCCTACTTTGAGCAGGGCAAGGGCAGTGGTGATAGCTTAACCCAGCCTTGCTTGGCAACCACCAGCAGGCTGGGCTGGACCCTGGAGGAGCCCGAATTGCTGCCTTCCTGTCTCCTAAACATTCAGGCCAGTTGCAGAGTCCCACACTGGACAGGAGTGGGCAAAACATGTGAGGTCAGAACCTCTGATAACCGTTCGGAAGCTAGGAGAAGCCTGCCAACTTCTGCCCCTACCCCCACCCCACTGGAATCCAGGAGCAGTTGTTTTGTATGGTTTGACTGGAATTCTAGGCAGGAATGCTCGGCAGAGTGAAGTGGGGCCAGTGTAAATTCCGGAGGCTGAAGCAACATTGTGCAGAGTTTCCCCCCACACTGTCAGCCTTGGGCTTAGTCAAGGCCTTCCTGAGTGTGGGAGATGCTTTCTTGGTCTTGGAACAGGACCAGGGCCACCTGGGAAGCAGTGTCTCTGGTGGTCAGTGGGAATGAGGGATGCACCTACTATGGGCCAGGCACAGGAAGGCTCAGCATGCACACAGGAATTCCTCGGGAGGAGCCCCTGGCATTCCACCTATATTTTTGTGGTGCTGCTGTGGCCTGCCTTCTCTTTTTCTCAGGCTCCCTAGGCATTGAGCTGCCCACTGGTCCATTGGGGTCTCTTCCCATTCCCAGGGCTCATGGGCAGTGGAATCAGCTGAGGAGACCCCAGCCAGGCTACTTTCCCCGCTCCCGTGGTACAACAGTATGGTCCCCACCCCTGACACACAAACACCTTAGCAGCCTCAGCTCCCTGCTCCAGACTATTTAAATAGCCTATCAACTTAAGGTTTCTTCCTTCTCCTTTATGTCTGGGGACCAAATGACATGTCAAAATTCTCTTCAAGAATTCATCATCACTGGCTTTCCATTCCAGTCTTTAAAAAAATTATAAGAGGAAGAAAGAGAGAGAATGGGTGTGCCAGGGCCTCTAGCCACTGCAAACGAACTCCACATGCATGTGCTACCCTGTGCATCTGGCTTTATGTGGGTACTGGGGAATTGAACCCAGGACATCAGTCTTCACAAGCAAGCACCTTAACTGCTGAGCCATCTCTCCGGCCCCACATGTTTGAAGACAGGGTCTCTCACTGAACCTGGAGCTCACCAATTCTGGTAGATAGAAAGCCCAAGGGATCCTCCTGTCGCTACCATCCCAGCACGGGGGTTATAGGTGCATGCCACCCCACCTAGCTTTTACAAAAGTAGGTGCTGGGGATCTGGACTCAGGTCTTCATGCTGGTGTGGCAGTTACTTAACTGACTCAGGTATCAACCCTCTCAGTCTATACTCTTGAAGGTCAAATTGAACGTCTGCCTGCTCCACGAAGCCTTAGGTAATCCTATCAGAATATTCTCTCCACTCTTTTGAGGCATGTTATTGTGAATTTGGAAACTTCCATTACAGTGTGTACTTTTGTTAAGGTTTCAATCAAGGTGACACCTGTATTACATAAACAGATCAAAAGTATGCAGCATAATGAACTTTTACTTATGCTTCAAGATATGAAACATACCCAGGAGTCCAGAAGCTTCTCCGTAAAGGAGTGCACCAAAGCACCCCCAGTCTCACCTCTAGCCCACAGACAAGTTTTGCTAAATTTGGACTTTCCTAAGAATGAAATGACTTCATTGATACGATTCACCCTGTTGGGTGCTGGGGAAGATGGCTCAGTGGATAAAGCTTGCTTCATAAGCAAGAGGTTTGGATCCCCAGGAACCATGTGAAAGCCAGGCCCATTGAGGAGTGCCTGTAATTCTAACAAGGAGGAGGCAGAAACAGGAGGCTTGCCAGCCACACAGACGAGCTGGATTGATGAGCTCCAGGTTCAGTGAGAGACCCTGTACAAAACATAAATGAGGTGGAGAGCAATTGCAGAAGGCATCCAACATTGACCTCTGGCCTCCACACACAGGTGCATACATGTGCACATGCATCCCCCCACACATGAATATACACATACACATCACACATACCCCAAAAGATTCATTCAAGCAATAGTTCTTGGTCTTTTTTTTTCCCAGCTGTGTAGACTTACAGTGTGTACTTATATTATGTCCCCACCTTTTTTAATGGCTACCTGGGTTCTTTCCAGGCTGAAACTATTAGCGTTGTATAAACTTCCTTGCACATGACTTCTTGTGATAATCTTTTTAAAATATATATCTATTGACCATAATGAGTTACATTATTTAGCGGGCAAACAATGAGTTGTTATCCCCAATTCCCCAATGCCCTCCCTCCCCATCCCCAATCAGCTGGATATCCTCCTCCATGGTCCGTCTGGATCAGTCCTTGTGGCAGGGGACCATGGATAGCCTAGTACTCAGCCCAGTTCTCCTGGCCCAAGTGTGTTGTTACTGAGGGGTGCCATGCCTCTGGATAGTCTCCCCCACCACAGCTCTCACAATCTTTCCGCCCCCTCTTCTGCTCAGTTCCCTGAGTCGTGGTGGGTGAGTATTAAGGATGCTTTGATGTTGTGAGCTTAGGGATTTTTGTGTCCGAGAATCGTTGCTTTCTGTCTCACTGGCTTATCCTGTGTTGATTGAATGGCTGTGGCTGTGGGTCCCTTGTTCATCCCGTCATTCTCTGTGGGATTCCATATGGATCCTCCACGATATGAATCTTGTGATAATCTTGATGGGATTTAGAAACGTTATAGAAATCAATCTCTGGGCATGTCTGGGAAGGAGTTTCTAGATCGTCTTACTTGAGGGAAGATCTATTGGGCAGCACCATCCTGTGGGCTGGGGTCCTGCACTAAATCAAAGGAAAACTTGAGCTGAGCACCAGGGTTCATTTCTCTCTGCTTCCCGACTATGGATACAGTGTGACCAGCTGCTGGAGTCTCTTCCCACCATCCCCATGCCTGCCATGATGGACTGTGTCCCCTTGAACTGTAAGCCAGAATAAACCCTTCTGTCCCTAAGTTGCTTCCTGTCAGGTATTCTGGTCATAACTATGAGATAAGTCACTTGTCATGGACTCTCATTTCTGCTGTCATTTGGGGAGTGTTTCACACCATCAGTAGAGCCAGGTCATTTTCCAAAGTTGTTTCACCAAGTCATGGTCTCATGGGTGACCCACGGGAGCCCTGGCTAATGGCATTCTTGGCGGTTCTCGGTGTTGTTGCCCTGGTAAGCTGTAGCCATGGTGATGGGTGTGCAGTGGTAAGGCATTTTGTCTTTCTGGATGCATGACCCTATTGAACCCTTTTCCTATGTTTAGCAGCCCTTAGATAAGCATATAAATGTTATTCAAGTTTGATTTTTAAATATTTATTTATTTATTTATTAGAGAGAGAGAGAAAGAAGCAGATGGAGAGAGAGAATGGGCATGCCAGGACCTCTAAACACTGCAACTAACTTCAGATGCATATACCACCTAGTGCATCCGGCTTTATGTGGGAACTGAACCTGGGTCCTTAGGCTTTGCAGGCAAGTACCCTAACCACAGAGCCATCTCTCCTGCCCAAGTTTGATTAAAAAAACCTTTTCTTATTAATTTGTAGGAGTAATTATATAATTTGGATAAGTTCTTTAGACATTTGTATTAAAAGTATTTTTTTATTTTTTTCAATATAACCAGTTTTTCTTGCCACATCCAGTATTTAGTTCTAATGAAATCCAATTTACTCATCGTGTGTGTGTGTGGGGGGGGGTATGTCCATGTATGTGGAGGTCAGAGGACAAGTTTAGGTATTATCTTTAGGAACATTGTCCACCTAAATGAGAGAAGATCTCTCATTGGCCTGGAACTCACCAATTATCCTAGACTGACTGGCCACAGAGTTCTAGGGAGGCTCCCATCTCCCTCCTCAGTGCTGAGATTAAGGGCATACACGGCCCCATCTGGCATTTCCATGGGTCCTGGGTATAGAACTCGGGTCCTCATGCTTGCCAGGCAAGCACTACCCACTGAGCGATCTCCCCAGCTTCTTTGACTGGTTTTGTTTGTTTCTTTTACAGATTGTGTTTTTTATGCCTTATTTAAGAAATCCTGATCCACCCAAAAGTTAGATATTCTCTTCTGAAAGTTTATTTCTCACATACACCATCATACTCTGTGTGTATCACCAAACATAAACAATATTATATAGATTTAGGCTTCACACGCATATCACATACCCTGCAACTTGCTCTCTGTACTCTGTGGTGTAAGTATAAGTCACCGTTGTTGTCCTGTGTCTCTCCCACACATTCACTTTCACTGGAGCAAAGTTGTACCACATACACACACACACACACACACACACACACACACACACACACACACACACGAGCAGCTCACCATAAAGTCACCCTGTGCCTGCAGATGGACACTTACATTCTTTCCAATCCCTCACGGTGGTGGCTTCCTGAACACCCGTGCATGCTCCTCCTTGTGGAAATGTGTCTTGGGGTCCGTCCCTCACAAACAAGGAGGTGGTTTCAGAGTGTGGAGGTCCATCACTCAGTGGAGGCCCCTTGGAGGCTGCTGAGGAGCGGGATGAGGGAGATAGTGAGTGGGTGGGACGGAGTGTTGGGGAATCCTGGCTCTGGGCCAGAATCAGCCAGAAGAGAGTTGCTTTTGTGCTTTGTAACTTGGGGTTCTACTTTAATTCTTTGTTTGAAAAGTGGGTTCTGGGCTGCAGAGATGGCTCAGAGGTTAAGGCGCTTGTCCGCAAAGCCTAACGATCCAGGTTCAATTCCCCAGTACTCATGTAAAGCCAGATGTACAAAGTGGCATATGTATCTGGAGTTTGTTTGCACTGGCTAGAGGCTTTGGTACACCCATTCTCTCTCTCTCTCCTTGCAAATAAATGAATAAAATATTTAGAAAAGATACAGGCATGGTGGTGCATGCCTTTAATCCCAGCACTCGGGAGGCAGAGGTAGGAGGATCGCAGTGAGTTCAAGGCCACCCTGAGACTACAGAGTGAATTCCAGGTCAGCCTGAACTAGAGTGAAACCCTACCTCAAAAAAAAAAAAAAATAGAAAAGTGGGTTTTGTGTAACAACAATGACAAAAACACAAGTAAAGTGAAAGGGGAAAAAATCAACACATAACTGAGTCAAGGCATTATTCCCAAAGTGTTACAGGATGAAGAAAAAAAGATGAATGATTCATCCTTCAGCCCCAGCCAGGCCACTCATCCCCAGCGCCCTGCTTATCAATGAAGTCTTCCTGTGCAGCCTTCCCTATTCTTTGCCTGGCTAGACTCTTTCTTTCGGGCCCCTCAGCCATAGGCTCAGTGTGTGCCAGCGGATGGGGATGGACGGATGGGTGAATGCCCTTCTGATGATTTGGCACCATCATTTGCTCACTGCATGTTTTCCAGCTCACAAACCGTGTTCTCATCCGCCCTTCCCATCAACCCAGTCATCTAAGGAGCCTCAAGGGTCATTCGGGGGAGGAATGACTCTTCCCCACTTCACAGAGGGGGAGACAGAGGCTCCAGGAAGGGGAGCAACTTGAAGTTATGGGACTGGTAGGTGGGATGGCCCTGAACTAAGGCCTTTGAATGTGGCATTGTGCCCACTCCACTGGTGTGTGGATTGAGATCATAGTCTTCTTCTAGGTGGAAATTAATAACTAGCTTGTGCCCTCAGCGATGCCAGGCAACCCTTCTCAGGAGGCTGGGGTTGTTTTTATTTAAATACATTCTGCATGAACACAAACTCATTACTCATGTGTGGGTTATTTGTAGGAGCATAGCTCAGAGATGGGGGACTCAGCTCACACTGGAGCCATATCCCAGCCTGGGCAAATCTAACAGGCAACTGAATTTGATTATTTATTATTTACTTTGCAGTGCCAGAGATCAAACCCAGAGCCTCATGCATACTACATCCCATCCCAGAAAATGGAGTTTTAGACCTAGAGTTACAAAATCTCAAAACTCTTTTCCTTGGCCCCCCATCCCAATCCCGAGGAAAGCTTTGTCACTGGTCACATGCCCAGTGAATCCCCCACCTGCTGTAGTTACCTTCTTGTTGCTGGAACAAAACACTCAACCTAAAGCAGCTGATGAGAAGACAGGGTTTATTTTGGCTGACAGTCTCCAGGGGAAGCTTCATGATGGAAAGCATGGCATGAGCAGTAGCTGGACATCACTTCTTGCCACAGCAGGTGGAAGATAGCAAGAAAGAGTTGAGCTCTGGCTACAATGCCCTTAAGCCTACCCCCAGGAGCACACCTCCTCCAGCAAGGCTCCACCTCCCAATTTGCCACCAGCTGGGGACCACGTGTTCAAAACACATGAGTGACACATGGGGGACATCTGATTCAAACCACCACAACACCCGTGCCTAGGGAAGGGGTGGAGTGGGACTTCAAGGGACAAACACTCTCTTCTCATGACACTCTGGAGGAGAGACAAGGAGATGCTGATAAAGGAAGGGAGTTCTGCTCTGTCTTGAGGCCCATGTAAGACAGGTCCTGGAAACCACACCTGGATCTTCTCCTCATTTCAACCCTGAAGCTGTCTGGCACAGAAAGGCTGGGACCAGGGAGAGGCTGTGTAGAGCTTCTGCGTAAATGAGGGCCTGGCATTGGCTGCAATGATGAGTGTCATTACCCCTGTGGACATGGCTGGGTGTCTGATGGGTGATGTTAAAAAGCAAGTTATCTGAAGCCAGGAGTGGTGGTGCACACCTTTAATTCCAGCACTTAGGAGGATCAACATGAGTTCAAGGCCACCTTGAGACTACAGAATGAATTCCAGGTCAGTCTGGGCTAGAGCAAGACCCTATCTAGAAAAAACAAAATAAAATAAAATAAAAAGGCAGGGTGTCTGGACCACAGTGGGCACCTTCCCTAGTGCCGGTGCAGCTGTCTTTCAGATGAGTTGATTACACCATGGAGGTGAGGAGCCCACTGCAGGATTCTGTGGTTCTTTGATGCAATCCAGGAACCAACAGGATATTAACTGTAAGCCATGTAAAGTGGGGTTTAAATTCCCAATGGGATTCCAAGCAGAGCTCGCAAAGGACTCTTATCCCCCTGACTCCTAGATCAGCAGACATTGGTCCCAACATGGGGACCTGGGATGATGCCCTTCCGTTCTTCTGTGAGTCACGTTGGTCCTCAGGAACATTATATGATTCATGGCATCTGTCCAAGGGCTGTGAAACTGTGGTGCCCAACCACACAGCCACAGGGGTTCCTTTTCTTCCTTATCAGCTCTGGAGCAAGGCAATGGAGACTAGAGAGGTGCCTGTGGGTGGAGTTGTGAGACCTTGATTCGTCTCTGTGTACCCACAGACACTGCAATGAGGATGGGCTGAGTTAAGGCACTCAGTACCCTAGAAGATAGGACCTCCCTTGACCCTTGATGAAATTCAAACCAAAATAACTCTACCCCTGAAAAAGCGCCATCCATTGGTCATGCGCTGAACTCCAAGCAGATTCTTTGGGTTGGGGAGATGGCTCAGGTGTTAAGGGTGCTTGTTTGCCAGGCTGA
>PVHP010029664.1:0-22185 GCA_004024765.1 Zapus hudsonius
AAGCTTTTATCCCTTGATTTCAGGAGGGATTATTTTAGTAATGTCTTTTGAATCTTAAGAAGTCTTGAGCCAGAGTCAAGCAAGGAGTACATGAAGTGACTGGTACTGGGAAGATTGGCTCAATCAGCCAGACTCTCCCATTCTATGTTCCCTAGCTGTGATAACTCTTTGAAAGACTGAAATTCTGACCACAGCCTTTTTGTTCCAGGTTTGGAATCATATAGACTTTGAAAATTATTACTATTTTATCATCTGGTTTGATTTCAATCTTTGTCAACTTCCCAGTTTTGTTAAGTTTTTTTTATATTCTACCTACAATTTTACTCTATAATTCCTGAGATGAAGGTCTTGGGAAATGGAAAAAAATCTTTATGCAATAATTTATGGCCATGAAATGATGAATTAGCTGTTTTATGATTACTATGACTAAGTACCTGACAAGAAGAAGCTTAAAGGTTGAAAGGGCTATTTTTATTCATAGGACAGGTAATATTGTCCACCCTGGCAGGAGAGGCATGACAGTGGGACCAGCTCCTATCCTTGGAAGGTAGAGCCTATTTTTTCACATCTGGGAGGATCAGAAAGTAGAGAAAGGGGGATACTAGCACTCAGTAGACTTTAATTTTTTTCCCTTTTATTTTAGTATTGGACCCCAGCCCATAGAGTGGTGCTGGGTGGCTCTTTCTGCTCAATCTGGACACAACCTCAAAGGTGTGGCTCATTAGTATTTTTGGCACTTCTTAATCCAATCAAGTTAAGAATTAAAATTTACTATGATTTGTCTGAAGCCCTATTTGGTATTGCTTTTGTGAGGGGCTGCGCCCCGGCTTCAGACTGCTCAGGATAAAATCATTTCTATGTTTTACTAGATATAGAATCTTGGATAGTGTCTTAAACTCTATATTCTGTAATTTTCTTCTTTCCAAAATGGGGATTATACTTCCCACCTCATAGGGATGCTGTGAGAATTTAGTAATGTATGAACTAGTACATTATACTTGCTCAACAATCGTGGTATAAATCTATTCCTAGGGCTAAATAATCTTTTATTATTGATTACAAATTAAAAATTGAGTTTTTTTGTGGCTCTGAAATTGAACCCAGTGTTTACACATGATAAGCACATGCTATAACACTTCACTGCATACATAGCTCCTTAGGGTCAAATCTAAGTCTTCAGCTCTCTCAGCCTTCTTTTTTGGGTTTATAATCTCAACACTCAGGAGGCTAAGGAAGGCTGTTCAAGGCCTGAATGCTCTGTATAGTAAGGCCAGGACATTTAGGACAACCTGGGCCACATATTGGAACCTTGTCTCAGAAACAAAACAAAACAAGAAAATAAAAATTTTAAATCTTAAACTTGCCACTAAGTTCATAGTGTCTAGTAGTATATAATTCCTGCTTTTATCTCCTCTAGACAGATAGGAGTCTGGTCTATGTCTACTTTTCCGTAAAATGTTTGATTTATATTAAAATAATACTGCCATTGGTCTTTTTATCTATGAAACAATTTTAGATTATTACAAATAACATAGAAAAAGATCTACAGTAAAAACTCGGGAATTTTCCTGCTCTTAGGACCTTTCTCAGGCTGTTCTCTCAAAGTTTTTCTAAGAAATTGCTCAAATCCTGTCCAAACCTGGGGGTATGGTGAGGGATGAAATACCATTGAAGAGAAGAGAAAAATGCACTGTAGATGTCTGTTTAGTCAAAGCAATGATTCCTGCTTGAGCTCCAGGTTTTAAGTCCTGTGTAATGTGCCCAGGATGTTGTTTTTGTATTTCTCTCCTGATGGTGACAGGTCGGAGTCTATAGCAAGGTAAAAGAAGTCGAAATCCACAAGCTATAAGTACCTACTTTTAAAAAATGCTCATTTAACTTGAACTAACAGGCTTTGGGTAACCATTATTGTATTTCTTCTCTTGAATGCCTAAATTTTCTCACTGGCCTCTGGGATTTGAATTTTCCTGCCTGCCTCTGCTGAAGGACAATGGCTATAATTTCAAATAAAGTTGTTCAGTTACACTTATGTTGGCTCTCACAGGAATACTTTTCACAATAACATGGTGGGCCTGAAAGTGTTTTTCCTCTTCACTTACCACAGGTAACTCAACCCTAAGCCATCCTTTGAAATGCTACTACTTCAGGGGCAAGCTAATTCCTATATTCTGGTTTATTCTGAATACAAGAAAAGAAGGTATTACATAAGGTACTCATTTTAGAAATGTCTGAAAATAAATACTTCTCACACTTCTATTGCAAGCATTATTGTTTATGAACCTGTGAAGAAAAACTGGCCTGCAGAGCTCCTGAACACGAAGAGAGGAAATTTTATAACAAACTCCTCAAGTTATTACAAATATATAAGAACTTCAGCCAGCAGCAAACCCCAAAAGAGTAAATCTATTTCACTCTGAAGTATAAAATTGTTCCTGTGTTCCTTGCTTCATAGGCTATTTTCAAAGTTCTTTTACATGAGAAAATTTAGCAAAACATATGCAACTTCCTTTCCATAGGCATTTGAGCTCTTTAAACTGTGCCTGTATCCTGTTTCATGTATTATTATATAGTTTCTCAATATCCCCAAACTACTGATGAGGACATTTCCCCTCTTATAATAGGAAATCCAGTTTATACTTGTCTTCTGATACATAAAATACTAAAACAACCTAACACCATGACTTTGCCTTCTTGAAAGTGTTGGGAATATAACCAGCTAGCTCAATCATTGTATGCTTTGTATTCCTGTCAACCTAGCACAGGCATTGAGATTTAGCCCTTATAGGATAAAGAGGATTGCATTCAAATCATGACTTGGTCACTTCCTAGTTATCATACCTCTGGCAAATTCCTTTATCTTCCTGTTCTCACATGTGAATGGGCAGAGATATATAAAATATTAGCCTAAGAGAGTTTTTGAGGGAGTAGAGCAGATAAGGCATGGAGACAGTGTGATGTTCAGATGGTCCAGCAAGCAAAGAGCACATTTCTCAGCTGCATTCAAGCAAAATAACACAAAGAAACATTTGTGATAACGATTCAGACGAGCACTAGGAGAAATATTTTCTTTGAATTGGGAGGAATTTACTTAACTAGAATTTTGCTTACTTAGAGAAAAATATTACTCAACAACTACTATTAGCACACTTACTTTGTTCAGCCTCTATGGGACTTTCCTAAAGAATAAAACAAATAACTCCAAGACCTCAAGGTGTCCATGGTCAAGTTTACCAACTTTGATAGCAATATTTTGTCATTTAAATCCTTTTTTCTTTGATTAAGTCTCAGAAATTGGATTCAATTACTTTCGACTGCTTTAAAAGTATAAGGAAGTTTGTTTAAAATATCAATTTGGTTAAGTATTTAGAACACCTCTATAACATTACCTTGGTACATATGCACAATCAAATTCTATTCAGCAGTAAATAAAAATAACCTAATGAAATTTACAGGAAAATGGATGTATTTGGAACAGATCATATTCCCATGAAAACTCCCGTGTTTTCCCTCATCAATGATTCCTAACCTGAGACATCTTGAGTTGCAAACATACCTGACAGGCAACTCAAGGAACAGATAATAGGGATGGAAGGGTTGGGGGGTACAGGATAATTTGGCAGTGTATGTGTGGGGGGAGGAAGATACACACAAAATTAAATCCAACATGAATTAGTTCCATGGAAATCTTACTCCTGGATAGCAAAATAACCCTCCAAGAATGTATGGGCAGATTGTCTGATAAGAAGGCCCCTGGAGAGGGTGAGATGAAGCCTAACCCTAAAACAATTGGCTCTGGCTTATAATTTCCAGCACCAGAAATCGGTTACCACCCACATTAAGCTGTTCATCCCCAAAACAAGACAGGCTTCTGTCAAAGCACTTGAGCACCCACTTTAGGTAAAAAGTAAGACTGTATTGCTGAAGACACCACATGTTGCTGACACAGATCATTGCGAGATCTGTCTGGAACCTGGAAGGAAGCTAGTTCCCAGATGGTTAGCAAGTATAGTGCTAGAACAGCATGCCCAACAACTTTGTGAACAAGCAGGGGACAGTGGAATATGAAAGCAATCAGCATGACAAGATCTACACACCAGTATAATAGTGGCACCAAGCCTAGGTGGGTAACCAATGGTTAATGGCTAAGAAATTCACTCAGTGGTAAGGAACCCATAACTGGAACTGGGAACCTAGTCAGAATCCTATGGAGACCCCTTAGTGGGTATAAAGAGAGGCTATACCCATCAAAATATGTCTAAATAAACAACACTTATACTTTATAACCTATGATAATCTCTCCATTGGAAAATCAATTTTTCTTTTACCAAAGGCAACAAAAGTCAATGACAACCAAAATCTATCAACAAGAAAAGAAATGGTAGATGACTCCCTGTCAGGAGATGAACCACCCACCACATCAGCTAGATCCCAGGTGAAACGACAGAGGTGTTGGCAAGATGAGCAAGAGTGCTGCTTCCACAGTGAACCTGAAATCTGTGCCAAGGTGTTGGTGACTGATACTGAGGATACTCAAAATGCCCCAAAGCAGAAACCCAGAAGTTGCTGAGAGCTCAACACTATAGTAGACTTAAAACACACCCACAAAGGCTCAAGAAAATTTTTTGAAAGAGAGGTCAGAAAGACTGTAAGAGTCAAAGTGTGGGATTGAGTATCCAGAGGCATTGCTTACCCCCACACTGACTGTCTGCTGCTCTCACAGCTCATAGCCCACACCCAACAGTGAATACCAACAACCCCACTGAAGAGGGCCCTCAATGGAATGGGGGGCAGGGAAGAGGGAAATGATAGGACCAATTCATGTTTTGTCCATACAGATTTTCTACTTAATAATAAATAAATAAATAATGAAATAAAATAAAAGAGAGGGCTAGAGACATTTCTCAGTGATTAAGGCACTTGCTTGCAAATCCCAATGACCCAGGTTCAATTCCTTAGTACCCACATAAGACAGATGCATAAATAGGCACATGCATCTAGAGTTTTTATGCAGTGGCTAGAGGTCCTGGCATGCCCATGCTCTCTCTCTCCCCCTCTGCTTTCAAATAAATAAATAAATAATATATTTAAAAAATTAAAAAGAAAGGAAGAAAGATATGCACACCAAGGCTGCCTGCTACTATATACAAAATCCAGACCTACACATGTCACTTTGTACATTTGGCTTTATGTGGGGAATGGGGAATTGAATCCTGGCCAATAGGCTTTGCAAGAAAGTATGCTTAACTATTGCGCAATCTCTCCAGTCCAGACCATAAAGTTTTTTTTCTCCCATGGTAGGGTTTTATTCTAGCCCAGGCTGACCTGGTATCACAATGTAGTTTCAGGATGGCCTTGAACTCACAGTGATCCTCCTACATCTGCCACACCAGTGCTGGAATTAAAGGCATATGCCACCATACCTTGCTTGAAGTTTCAATTTTAAAGTCTATACTGTTGTGATGGTTTGATTCAGGTGTCCCCAACAAACAAATGTGTTCTGAATGATTGATGACCAAGCTAATAACAGTTTGAGTATTAGAACCTTGTTAGAGCTGTATTGTTGGGGGTGGGCTAATGGGTGGTATAAGCTTCCCAAGCTTCCTCTTGCCAGTGTTTGGCACACCTTCTTGCTGCTATTTGCAGTGCTGTGGCAGAGGTGATGCCCATCCTCTGCTCATGTCATCATTTTCCCTTCCCTGATGGAGCTTCCCCTCGAGTCTATAATCCAAAATAAACTCTTTTCTCCTATCAGCCACTTTTGGTTGGATTCTTTCTGTGCAGCAATGAGAAAGCTGATTAAATCAGTTTTGGTACCAGAGATTGGGATTTGTTGTGAATTCTAGAACCCTGATTCTGTGGCCTTTGGCCTTTTGAAACAGATATGCAGGAGGAGGAATGTGGAAGGATTTGAAACCTTGGCCTAGGAGATACATTGCAGTGTTGTACTTACAGCTTCATGGACCATTCTGGTCAGAGTTGAAAGACCTGAATGCAGCAAGAACTATGGACTGTGAGTTGTCTTACAAGGGTGAGAAAAAACTTTATCAGGACTGGTCTAGAAGCAGTTTTTGTGTGAGGCTTGCCACGTTCTGCCGGCCCATGTCCTCAGATTGTTCAGGGTTGTTTTGCATGGAAATGGACTGGTGTGGGCAGATGGAGATGCACAGAAAGAAAGGAAATCTCTAGGCTAAAACTGTTGCTCTTCAAACTGTTCTCTTGAAACTGTTGCAATTGTTTGAGAGATTACAGTCATTGAGATTTGGCCAGGTGATCTGCATTGGGACAGCAGGAAGAATGTGAACTCCTTTGAAGTAAGGGGCTTGATTGCTGAAGAGGTTTCCTGCTCTTCAAAGTTGGCTCTATTCTCCCCCGGATTAACAAATTTGTAGCCCACCTGGTATTATGGAATATAACACATGCAGGAAGAGAGGACCAATGGATTTGCAACACAGTTTTTGGCTATGGGCAGTGTGAAGCAAGTGTGTTGGATTGTCTGTGTGGAGGCCCAATGGAGCCTTGAGGATGAACCGTGGGTTGCTGAAAGTCAGGACTGTGGATGGCTGCCAAGGAGAGCTGTGGAGAACAACTATTCTCTACCTTGCCAAATTAGTTTATATTACTAATGACAAAATATGAGTTTCCCTTTTTCATATACTTGCCAGTGCTTGTTTTCATTAGTGTTTTTGATAAAATTCATACCAACAAGAGTTAGACACTATCTTTTTAGGGTTTGATCTCAAGTTTTTGTGATGTATTTCCTTGAACATTACTTATGTTAAACATTTTCTTTCTGCATGATACTTGTATCTGTACTATATAATTTTAATATTTGTTACTGAGGTGTTTGAACTCCTTAGGATTTCAGCATATTAACCTCTTATTACATCTGTAGTATTTTCTCACATTCTATCAGATTTTTCTTGGCCTTGGGGATTATTTCTCTTGCTGTTCAGAATTTTTTTCATGAAGTTATCATCCCATTCATCTATATTTACATTTGTTTCTTACAGAATTATCTTTAAAGAAGATGAAGAAAACTTTGACAAAGAGGGAGTGATGGAGCTCATATACAGTAGATCCTTTGTCCACTGTCACATACTTTTTGAGGTAATTTTGGGCCCAAAAATATGAGA
This sequence comes from Zapus hudsonius, assembly GCA_004024765.1. Lineage (NCBI taxonomy): Eukaryota > Metazoa > Chordata > Mammalia > Rodentia > Dipodidae > Zapus > Zapus hudsonius. Next base: position 7,134 of record PVHP010029664.1, read on the forward strand.
CTTTCTGTGAACAGCTGCAAAACAACTACAAACAGAGGCTGGAGTCAAGAGTCCTTTAAAGCTTTGTTTTCCAAAGCTTGATTTGGCTTTCAGAGGTTGATAATAAAAAATACACACAATAGTTGACCTTTTCTCAGTGAAAAGATACAAGTTTTAGCTTAGGGGTGAAATTACTAGTTATAAAATCAAGGTTTGGGAGAAGGCTTTTGCAGAGGAAGTATGAGGATCTGAGTTCAGATGCTTAGTGCCCATTTAAAATGGCAGGTGTGACCACACATGTCTGTAACCCCAGTGATGGGAAGGGGACCAGAGTGAGATTTTCTAGCTGGATAGGTGAATTCTGGGTTCAGTGAAGTCCCCTGCCTCAAAAAAAGGAAAGAGGAGAGTGATAGAAAAAGTTGACCTTTGGCCTCATGTACACATGTGCAACCACACACGTATGACTACACACATGCATGCACACACATACATGTGAAAAATAAAACCATTAAAATCAGAATTAAAACATGGTGAGAATATCACTTTTTTGGTTTTGTCAGTGTTATCCATATTTAGATTATAATTTAGAGTGGTAAATCTTTGGGACATACAACATTGATTGGTATATAAAAATCAAACCCAGGTCTCCAGTTGCGTTCTAGGCCAACAAGCATCATGGTCCTTGTATTTCAGTGGATTCAAGTAATAAATCTTTTGTGTTGCTAAGATGGTTCATGAATGTACAAAACAATCCCCATTACGCATTTAAATTTCTACCTATAACCTATAATTTTATGAGTTTATGCATGCTTAAGTATCATCTCTCTGAAACATTTTACCACAATGAGCATCTAGAAAAAACAACACTTTGAGAAAGAGATTAAAAAAACTCATTGTCTGTGAATAATTACCCCAAAACATGATAGAGAATTTGCAACACCCTCCATTGTGTCATCAGTTATTAATTTTGCATAAGTAAATATGAATGCCATTTTAATTATACCTATATGGTTATATCCCAAACTGGACTTTGACACCCTTGAGAACAAGGACATATCTTCTTTTTCCTTCACTGTGTAGGAAACCACAGAAGGTAAGCACTCACACTTTTAGCTGAGTCAATGTAATTCACATTGATTGCCGTCAAAATTATTATTCAGTTTGAAAGTTAAAATTGAGTTTAACAACTTTTAAGAAGGAAAAATCATGTCTTTGATAAATCAATTACTTGTAAATGCCATGTCTGCTATTGAATGCATGAAATAAATGGCTTTTGAGTGAAACAAAAACATATTTCTAAAAAAATCATTATGATGGTATAGTTTATGAATACTTAAAAATGTCAAAATGTTATGTATATAAGGTTTTTGTCTGTATGTCATGGATTATAGGAAAAAGATAGATAACAAATCCTATCTGTCAGATATCCTTTCCTTGTTTTGGGAAGAATGAACATTTGAAAACAGTTTCAATAGTCAGCAACTGAAAGTTCAACATCAAAGTTGCAGAAACACTCAGGAAGCATTCTATTTTTCATAAAAAGTAGTTCACAAATCAGGCTTCAATTTTTTGAGCAAAGAAAATGAATAGTCTTGTAGTATTTTTCTCTTCTGTTTTGTTTTTATCCCTCAAGATCTTGGGAGGAATTCAGATAGTCTTACAGAAGATGCTGCATAACCCTTTCATGATGTCCAAGGATCACAGAAAACCTTTGCCTGCTCCTGAACAAGAAACCCATCCATTAATTCTCATTGAGTAATCTAGGTTATACCAAATCTATTTTGCCACTAAAAGTTGGGAAAATGCGACAAATATGTTAGCTTCATCTTAAATTCCTAAACCAAACAGTTGTGGTCTGGCTACTGGGTTTTTCATGATTACTTCCATCATTTTGCCAACACCCAGTAGCTAAGTCTGCAGCCACCTTGCCTCAGTTGCACTGTTAACACTGGAGAAGGGTAGACATCTATATCATTGTTTAGATGCTGTTTAGATAGTAAGTAATCAGTACTGAGTAGACTAGCCTGCCTACTATGGATAGTATTAGGATTTCTAACTATGTAATAAGTCAGTGACCACCTTGACATAAGGTTTAACAGTCTAATTGTTCATAATTCTTAAGGAAAGAGCAAAATGTAAACAGCCTGTAGCTATTTTCTCATACCTAACATACAGAGCCAGCTACATATAACAGCTAATAAATATCAGTATCTCTATTCTTTGCCAGATTCTTAATATAACTTCCCATCATCCTGAAAGGAAGCAAAATGCTTTCATAAACCTGTGAGCCCCTCATTTATTGGCCTCCAATACTTTTCTGAGAACTCAAGTCACTCTGTCTCCCATCCATATCTTATTCATTGTCAAAAATGCTCCATCTCTGAGCACTGCTCTTCTCTCTGGCCAGAATTCATCTCTTAGATATTTATATGGCTAGCTCTCCCCTGTACCATTGGGCTATTATTGTCTGTCTTTAAATGTACAAGTTTCCAACATATAACATATCTCTGTCCCTTCCTTGGTTTAGGTTCTTTTTAATCAATCAATTTTTAATCAATATCTAATATTCATTCATTTTCCTTGTCTATTTGTGTATTATCTAATCTTTTTTCACAAAATTTGTCATTTGAAGGATTTTGTTTTGTCTTCAAATTTACTTCTATATCCCAAGGTCAAAGAACAGAAAATTGCAGGCCCTCAACTTAATACTTTAAAATAATGATCACCCTTGGATGAATATGCTCACCTTGGAAAATTCTTACAACAGCCCTTACAGCATCTTACAGAAATAGGCCATATGTCATGTGAATTATATGATTTATATTACCAAAATGGAGGTATTTCATGATACTTATAGAAAAAATATGCCTTCAAACTTTGGTTTTGTAATATTTGACAAAAGGGGAAATATCTCCTTTTAAATTTCATTTCTGTTTATAGCCTCATTTTCTCTATTCTTTATTGAGTGTCATTTGCTTTCTATTCAGCTGTTAATCTGCCTCCTGAACTGACACTTCACACTCTCACCATAGAAAATACTATCCTCAAAGTGATAACTAAAAATCTCACTTAACTAGGAAGGATTGCTAGTGATGTTTTCAGGATTTTTTTTAGCATTAACTGAGACATTATTGCTTGAAAATCTTTTCATTGTTGTTTTTTATAGCTCTTATAATACATAGTCACTATTTTCCTTGAACTTTATATTCAACTTCTATCTCACTTTTTTAACTGAATAACCTTAACAGTGAATATTTTTAATGATTTATTAGAAATTTATCCTATTCAGATACATTTAATGGAACACAAATTTTCAACATTAATGTTAACATGGTATCATTCAATTTGTGTTCTCAGAAATGTTTCTGAACAGAATAAAATTGTACTAAATCATTTAAATATAATGTATGTGAAAAGAGAGGCCCAAGGAATTTATGAGGTTATTTAATCTAATGTAGTATTGAATTTTATTTTTATATATCAGGGAAGTCAATGCCAGAGAAATTCATCTTCTAACTGAATGAAAGTTCTGTAACCTTGAAGTTCTTAGTTCTTGTCATACATGTCCTCTCCAATTCTGTTCTGGCTTCTCAATGTCAGAGAGAATACAGTCCATGCACAATCTTCCAACCAGTAAGTAGTTTCTCATGGACAACAGGCATTTCCTATTTCTTACCCATCACACTACAGTTCATGAGTTCTTGAATTAAGATAACATTTCTCTGCTCCTTGAGGAAGAGCATGGCATCCTTTCTATTCTCCCATGAATCCCAAACACTAATACAAATGGGATTACTATTGTTTTTCCATATTATTAGAGTCTTTGAGGTAAGAAACTGTATCACACATGAATAAATATTTTGATTTAGAATATTGGAATAGTCAACCTCCCTTAAGTATTTACGGTATAGTAACTAAAGGAGAAATACATTCACTAGTTTCATGCTAGCATCTGGTTAGTTTTTGAGATTGTGAAGTTTCTAAACCGTGCAAACAATTTTGGGAAAGTTTCCTTCTGAATCCATGTGCACAGATTAGAATGTTGAAGCAGTACCTTTACTGAAAGTAGAAATATAAAGCATTTTGTGGGCTATTTTTAAATGTAAATACCTCATTCCAACATTGACAGAATTTCATTTTTTAAATATTTCTGGGTCTAACACTTAAATTTTGTTATGGCTTTCCCAGCAAATAGCTTTTACACAGTTGCCCAGATTGTTCAATCAGATTTTGCTTTCCCTCAGGCAGACTCTGGAATGGAAAAGCACAAGCTATCTTCATTTATCTTATTATAATGTCAAGGTCTCTAACCATGTTTGGATAGGGCAGACTTTCTAGTAACACCATACCTTTTTATTCCTGTCAGCTCATCATTCTCATAATGTGCTTAGTTGATCCTTAGATAATAAGTTCTCATCATTTTTGGATTTAGGAAGTGCATTTTGGTGCTTTTTAACATACCACGGGGGATCTATTTCTCAATTACCACTGACTGTTTTGATATCAAGTATCATATTATATTTTAGCATATATTTTTACCTAAAAGACCCAGTGTGTTCATAATAAATACATTCTGTCCCACAAGAGACACACACATATATGTACACACATACACACACACATATATATATATATGTATATTCCTTTTTCTTTCTCCTATCTTTCTTCATGTTTTTTTTAAGGAGGAAGAACTACTGTCATAAAATCTAACTTCCAGTAACCTTTGCAAAGGACACTTGAATATGTAGTCAAGGAACTCTCCAAAGTATGAATGATGGCTTTCAGGAAGTGTATATTTCTCTGATGCAGCCATAATTTACCAATCACCTTTCAACTCTAATTGCTTGTTTGTATTTTATTTCTCTGTGTAAATGAGGCAATGAGATTTAGGGATTGAAGGGTAGAAATTTAATTGACACTGCAGTAAACAGCCACCTAAAGTGAGTGAGCACAAAATGACATTACCACTCAGTGAAATTTCAACTAGATTGTGAATGAATATAAATGGTTACCTTTTGCAACATTGTTACATGTACAACCCTTTGAGAATCCTTTTCAATCAGAATTACACAAAAGATTCTTTTAAAAGCAGTGAAGATTAGCAATTACGTTTTGTGATTTCCCAACACTACTTTAACATTTCTCCTGTGTGTTAGATGATATATCTGTACACCTCAGGGTAAATTCACAAAATGTATTATAAATGGGCTATATTTTATTGGAAAAGAGTATAGCGATATTTTTAGAGGCAAAATATTTCTAGTTTAGCAACTGCAATATTTATATCAGAAAATACTAATATATTTGTAATAATAAAATCTAAATTGGGTAATGTATTTGGTTATATTTTTACTTGTTTAAAATTATTTTTAATTAACATCAAAAAACAAATCTGTATTTATATGTTTCAAACTGTGAAGAAGATCTTATAATCCAAACTGTTTTACATGAATAATGTATTTTAAAATGAGGTGTTTCCTTTAAATAAAATTATATTATAGTAAGTGTTTGGCAGTTTCTTGAGATTTTCTAACAGGCTGTTAGAATGGCAATAACTCAAGGGATCAGAGCAGTTTGTTCATTTGTAGGCTTTTGATTTGATATAAATCTCTTTGTATTATTCACTCTAGTCTTATTGCTTCACTAGACAAGTCACTTTTAATATTTGCATATAAATGTATATGCAGCAATGTATACTAAATATCTTTTAAATTTATGTATTTGTTTTATTATATTTTTACATTAAAGATGGTCTTCTAATCATCAAATTCATCATTTAAATTGATAACAATTCATTGTTGGCCCACTAAACAATGTGACTCATTATGGACAATAAAAAAAATAATAAATAAATAAATAAATAAATTGATGTCTACCTTAGGACACAGAGATTTAAATTGAAACATGTTTAAGTACACCTGTAATTACTTAAACACCTGCATCAGTTAACTTTAATTTTTCCATACTATATTTTTTCTGAGTCTTCCATTTTTGTTCAATTTCATCTTTTTTCTTTTTTCTAAAACTGTATCTTCATAGTTAGACAGAAACTGTCCTCTCTTGTCACTAGAACATGTTTAACTTTGAACATGGACCATTTTCAATGATTAAATCATGTGTCCTTGTATCATTGTAGTTCTGAGTTTTCACCTGCTAATTTTAACAGTCTGGTTTGACAGAATTTGTCCAGACTGTGTCAGTGATCTGGGTAGAACCCTAAAGAAAAATGACTGTAATGATTCCAAATTCTGTCCACATAAAAATTATTCCAAGTTTTTAAATTGCTATTCAAATATTTTACTTTTCAGGGTAGTAATTGTTATGTGGTGGTTCGCCTTCAAAAGATGATATACCCATTCAGCAAGGTGAATTTTCATGGAAAAGAAAATTTAAAAACCTCAGTTTTAATCAGCTTAAATATTCAGATTATAAACAGTGCCATAGTATAGCAAACCACTTTACAATATTTCACTATAGTTTTCCAAATATCTAAATTTAACTCATGAGTAAGAATTACATTAAGTTGTTAGAATATTATATATTCTTCCTTCTCTCAAGTGTTTTCTATCAGTATTTAGGAAAGAATGTGTTTATATACTTTTAACTGGAAACTATCGAATTTCCATCCAATAATCCAAGTCTGAAATCATAATTAAAATGGGAATGCCATTGTTTTGTTTGCTATCTGAAAAATGATCCATTGTTCTTCAAATAGGCATGCATTGGCATTAATCTAGTCAGGTTTTCTCACTTGAATCTATTATGTTGCAATAACAACTCATCTCATGCATAAAGCTGGCTTTGTAGTATGGATGTTTAGTTATGATTTGATGAAACACTCCTTATTGTTGTCCTGATATTTCTTCCTATACATGTGGGGTACACTTGGTTTGAACAACAATCAAGAGCCAATATTATACTCCAGGATCTTGGTGCCTGTAGAATAGTTAACAATAGATAAAACACGTTTATTCTTGGCAGTCTTTGAAAAGCACCTTGGAGAATTGCTCTAGCATTATGTACTGCAAGCTTCAATGAAACTACACAGTAAAGTGTGATTTCCGCAGGCTTATTGTATTCTAAATGTATTGTATGTTATTAAAGTAGCAAAGCTCCTTATGCTGATATTTGTGTGGTCCTTGATGGTGAGATAATGTGATATGAAAAAAAATCAGTACAGAGAGGTGTACCCTGCTTGACTGGCTTACTAGGTAAAATTTGAAGGATCAGGAAAATATTAACTGTGAAGCTAAATTTTGCAACACTATCTAAAATCCTGCTGCATAGCGTAATTTACTGAAATGTTCCTTGAATGACTATCTTTTATTTTTTATTGACAATATCCATACATATAGACAATGTAACGTGATCATAATCCCATTTCACTGAATTCCATTTATCCAATTCCAAATGTTTCCTGCATTGAATTTTTCTTCTTTCCAACTAGACATTTTTTCTTTTTGTCATTATTATTTTTCCTCCTGTTATGTGGGTCTAGTGTAGATAGCATCAAACACAGTGAGGTCATGAATACCATGGCCACTTTGTGTCTGAAAGACAGTATCGTAAGCATGCTTCCCTTTCCTTTGGCTTTTGTATTTTTAAACTTTATTATGAATAAGTTTATACATTGTATGAGAAAATCTTGTGAAGGTGTCCCCATTTCCCTCCTCTCTGTCCCCTACCCAATAGGGTTCTTCCTTCGTGTGCACACTGGATCTGTCCATAGGTTAGGGGGATATGAATTGCACCAGAGGTAGTCCGTTTTTCTTGCTTTTTTTTTCTTCCCCCTTTGTGTATTGTTACTGAGGAGGGCAATGTCTCTGGATATTCTCCCCCACCATGGCTCTTACACTCTTTCTTCCCACTCTTCTGCTCAGTTCCCTGAGTCACAGTGGGTGAATTTTGAGTCTGCTTTGGCTAGATGTGGTTTGTCTCCTGCCAGGATGTTAGCCATCATCCAATGTCTTGGTGGTATTGAGTTGTCCCTGGCTCTCTCACTGCCTTCTGAAAAATACAAACACAATCTCCATCAGAGAATGAATGAGATCAATATAGGTTAAATGAGACGACATTGCTATTTTGGCTAGCCCCGAATGTGTGTAGCCTCTCTATAGCTCTCTGGTAATGGGAATTTCCCCTAGGATCCTGAGATCTTTGTCCCCATAGAATTTTGCCATGGATCCCAATTCCAGTTAAGGGTTCCTTGTCACTAATTGGATCTCTTAGCCAATCAATAAACCATTGAATACCCTCCTCAGATTAGGGCCACCATGGCACAAATGAGCACTTCTTGACTTGCCGGTCTCTTCCATATAGCCTTAAGTTTAGCATTCTTTTTTCTCCTCCCTATTCTGCAATGGGCTCTGAGCCTTGTAGGGTATGATAGAGATAGGTGAGCTCTGAGCACCACAGGGTCACTTCTCAGCATTTTGGTGAGTTTGGAGTCTCCCCAGTGTTCACCACTATCTGAAAGGGGTAAATCTTCTCTAATCAAAAGCAAGAGTGTCATTAATATATGGGATGTTTATATATATATATATATATATATATATATATATATATATATATATATATTCAAGCAATTCCTCATCCTCCAGTTGGCCTTAGCTACATATACAATTCCTCTGTTCACAATCTGAACTCTCTCTTGTCCTTGACAGGAGCCTTCCTGACTCTGGGTCTGGAAATGACTACATAGTACTTCCTTGGAAGAAAGGAAATATGAAAATGAATGCAAAATGCCAAAATGAAAGTGGAAAATAAAGTAAAATGTTATTTCTTTGCATTTTCCATGAAGAAACCCATAATGCATATGTGGCATGAGTAAAGCCTGTGAGGGTGAAGTCAGTGTGTGGTCAACAGGAACATGGCTGTAGTGGTGAAGTCAGTGCGATGTCAACAGGAACATGGACAGTGGTGGTGAAGGCAATTATTTATACAGTAGTGATTGCAGTTAATACAAACTATGTTTTAGTTGCTTTTATAAGGTAGATAGTAGATGTTTGGTTACTATGATTAGTTAATGTAGGATGGAAATTAATATTTATTGTCTTTAACATACCAAGCATCTTAATATGTCTCTAATTGCACCCCATGCCAGTACCCTAAGAAAGAAAAAGGTGGTTATGACACATGTAGCCTTCAATAGTTATATAATTTTCCTGCTAACCAACAGAAATACCACATGTTCTTGGCAGTTCTATTCATTTTATTAATGAAGAAGTCTACTCTTAGCAACTTCCACTCAATTACCTAAGAATGCATCCTTCCTGGTAAGCTCTGACTGTTCAGGTCTCTATTTATAAAATATGCAAGTGATAATAAGCAAGAGTCTAATCCCATCTGGGTGTTATGTGCAGTGCTTTGTACTCTGCAAAAGAAAATACTGATGTTATATATTTTATGTAGGAGAACAGATTTAATAATGAGGTATGACATGAAAATGATGGAGTAAAGCCTGAAATAGAAATGTCTAGTGAATACCGATTGCTTTTGTATGATTCACAAAATTATTATATTTTGAGCCCCCTAATGGTATTAATAATGTTAGCCTCATCATGTGGGTAATGATATGGAGGTTTGGCAATATGTACAAATCCTAATGAAGAAAAATTAAATCTGTGCCACTTTGTGCATCCAGCTTTATGTGGGTACAAGAGAATTGAACCTGGGCATTAGCCTTTACAAGCAATTGCTTTTAACCGTTGAGCCATCTCTCTATCCCCTTTCCCTCTTTTTGATTATCTGCCTGTTTCCTTGAGACAGTCTCACACTTAACCAAGAGCTGTTTTTTTTTTCCTGTCACTGAGCTCCAGAAAAGTCTCCACTCTCTGCCCCTGCAGGACTGAGATTACAGATGTGTGTGGCCATGCTCTGCTTTTTACATGGGTGCTGGGGAATAGAACCCAGACTCTGTCAGGTCTTTTCAGGTCCTCCTGCTTGTGTGGCAAGTATTTTTATCTACTCAATCTTCTACTCATGCCCTGGTACTTAGCTTTTATCAGAATACACAATCATTAATAAAGTCTTTTGAATTTATTTCAAAAAATAAAGACTGAAATGCAGCTCTTCTTGCTGCAAGCAACATGATTTCTAGCTATTATTCTAGATGTCAGTGAAAGAACAACACTGATATTTCACATTTTTTGAGTGGTTCTTTTGTGCAGTACTGTTGTCTTAAAGCAATCATTCTTCAAAGGAAAACTAGGAAGGTTTTTTTTTCATCCTTCCAGTTTAGAGAAGATAAAACTGAGACACTAAATGAAATAATTTATCCAAATCCATGGGGCTTGGAAATAAATTTCAAAGATATGATTCATCTACAGATAAATCAGTACTTGAATTCCTGCCTTGAACATCATGCTATACTGGCTGTAGTTCAGACTGTTTTGGAAGACTGCCTTTGATTCCTACTTCATACCATTACGGTGAGACTTAAATGAGCTGGTACATGCAATGTACATGTAATAGTGCCTGACACTCAGTAAGTGCAATATATAATCACAGCCTTGATATTTAAATACTGTTCAAAATTTAAAAAATGGACAATTAGGGAATTGCTATTCAAAATTAAGTTTTGAGTAACACCGGGTTAGTCTGTTGTGACTTTGCAGGTTGGTTAGTTAACTGCTGAATCACATGATATCAGTCAAAGCCCCAATCAATGTGTGGGTGCATGCATGTGTGTGAGGGTTTGTATATATATGGGTATGCATATGTGTGTGCATGTCTGTTGAGGCAAGAGGAAAATTTGATTGCCATCATCATGAATGCTGTCCACATCCTTTGAGAAAGATTCTAGCTTTGTCAAGGAACTTACAAATTGGGTTAGACTAGCTAACCAGCAAGTTCTGGGGTCTGTCCTGTTTCTATATCCCCTGCACTTAGATCATAAGAAGTAAACATCAGTCACAAGCAGAATGTTGAATGACATATGTTGTATGTTCTGTTTAATACTTGGAGTTATTTACAATACTAAGAAAGATATCACCCACATTAGAAATATGGACAGATAATTGAAATTTAATAAGCATGTGTACTGTGATGCCCTGGGATTTTTTGCACACTGATTCTACAGGTTGAAAAATAAAATCATTTATTTAAGATTAACTTCTTCAATTGCCTTCCATGAGATTTATCTCTAGATCAATGGAAGTCTTAAAAGTCAATGTCTAAGAAAGACGATCTTTGATAAAGTAGCTTCACTGGCATCACTAATTCATGCTTGAATAGACAATTAGACACTGTTTCAGTCTTTGAACAACTAAAATGAAAATGCTTAAAGGTAACATGAAACATTTTATCTGAAAATGCCTTAAATGCATGAAATTCTAGAGTAATATTAGAGGTTGTTGATTTCCTTCTAGCCCTTTGCTATTCCCAGCATGTCTGCTAGAATTACCATCTAGACTGACGATAAAGTCATCTCATGCATGATTTCCTGCCTTCTATTCAGTATCCAGCTCTCAACAGATGTCCACCAATAGGCATGTGCCATGTTTCCAGGACACCCAATTCCAGTTTTCACATTCACCCCTCAAAGCTCCCTTCTTTTTCCCCTTACCCTGATTGTAGGTATGCTCAGAAGTTTTTATTTATTAATTAAATGGTGAGCATCCTACAGCCACATAGTCCCATAATCAAAGTGTAGGAAGCTGTTAGAGTGTCTACTACAACTGATGAAATTGAGGAGAATATGATTGTAATAAACAGTAATAACGGATGTTTCCAGGCTTTATTGATAATTTAGCCTTGCTCTCTAAATTTCCTGTATATTGGTTTCCTCATCTATATAATTCAGGGCAGATGGTATTTTTGAACTCCTCCACAAACCTGTGATAAGGTGTACCACACAGGTACAAAGGACTGTTGTTTTCCTATTGATTGTGTCAGAATTCTGCACAGCTTAAGGAAATCTGTACCTTTTTAATCCATTTTATCCTAAGTTAATTTTGTTATTCTATATCCTGATTTGATTGATATTGTAAAACATCTCTATTTCAATTGCAGCTCTTACAAGATAACATAGACTAGAAAAATAGAACAATAGTTTATCAGAAAGCATTATATTCCCAGTTGAGAAGCTGTTTATAATGGTGCATATAAATATTTCAATCACCTAAAATACCACATTGAAAGCTGGCTGTGAAATCAATGCCTGTTGAAAGAATACAGAAAATCCTTTGTGTGGAAGTCATCACTTGCAACAGATATTTTAAGACATTTTGCTATAGAAACTTGTGTTTGGTGCTCACAAAGTTCCAATGGGTATGGATTTTATGTCAAATGAAAGCAGCATTGATGTTGCAGAGGTATAATAGAATTATATCCTGTTAGCAAGAAAAGCCCTGATAGCATGAAGGTAATCCTGGGGCCTAAGTAAAAGGAATTCAGGGTTTTCTCCCCCACAAAATTATTTATACATTTTATTTTACACTTTTCTCTTGATTCTTCCTCACGGCTTCACTTTTCGTTGTTCTTTAAGTGTTTCAGTTTTTGGATTCTAAGCTTAGCCTCTTTTTCATTATGAAAGTACAAGTCACGTTTTATGCTTAAGTCCCAACTGCTAGATTTTTGAGATATTGTTTCATGTTTAATTAACAAATGAAACTATAAGTTGTTCAGAATATTTTTAGGGTTTATTAAAATTTTAAGGAAATCTATATTGATATCCTTTAGAGTGAACTGGAGAAAGAGGAAGAGCAATGTGTGTGTGTGTGTGTGTGTGTGAGAGAGAGAGAGAGAGAGAGAGAGAGAGAGAGAGAGAGAGAGAGAGAGAAAGAGGAAGAAAGAGGTAAGGAAGAAGGAAGGGAAGGAGGAAGGAGGAGATAGAGGGATGGGAGAGGGAAGAATAGAAAGGCAATTTTAACCTGCTTCATTTTTTAAGTTTTATTTTTATTTTTTTAATATTTTATTTATTCATTTTCAAGCAGAGAGATACAGAGAGAGAGAGCGAGAAAGAGAGAAAGAGAGAGAGAGCATACCAGGGACACCACCTGGTGGGTCTGGCTCATGTGGGTACTGGGGAATTGAACCTGGGGTCTTAGGCACTGGAGGCAAGTGCCTTAACCGCTGTGCCATCTCTCTAGCCCTTAACCTGCTTCTTATATAATTTTTTAGGCTTATAAATAAGGAGTTTAGCATATCATAGCAATAACTTCAAAAGAAGTTATCTGGAAGGTCCATAAGAAATGTCCCCACGGTTCTTTCCCATTGCTCTTTTCCATATTTCATTCTTATACTTCAATGCCAAAGTTTAGTCATATAATTCATTTCCATAATTCATCCATACATAGGACTATGGTTCAGGAAATGGTGCCGCCCACAATTCAGGCAGATCTTCCCACCTCAGTTAATCTAATCGAAGACAATATCTCATAGCCATGATCAGAGACTAACTTAATCGAGATATAATCCATAGGTGATTGTTGGTCCTGTCAGGATAAGAATAAATATAAGCACTGACAAGTCCACCCTTGTCAACTGGACACTCAAACATATCATGTTTGAATCATAACTTTTCACCCCTCCTCTCCACAGGTTCATGATCATCTCATAATGCATTATGCAATCGGTCTAATATCCAAAGTCTTTAACGGTTCAGATAATATTAAAACTATAACTGTAGAATCTCATCTGTGACTTACTCTTAACCATGGACATCAAAAGATGAGATATATACTTCCAACATGCATGGGCACAAAGCCAGCATTCCCAATTCAAAAGGGACAGATGGTAGTAAGGTACTAAGGAATGACTCTTGCAGCTCCATGTCTGGCATCTGTGACTCATGGTGGGATCATCAGACTCCAAAGGGCTTTGGAGGACTTCCACCAGTGCCTTTCTTGGTAAAGTTCCACACCAAATCAGCAGCCTTCCTTGGCAGACATCCTGTACTTTTTGCATCACAGCATTTTTGGTTCTCCATTGTGACACATAGTTTACCTTCATGTTCTATTCAATGGCTTTCTGGAATAGTGGTGAATGCTCCAAGTGCCTCTCTATCTTTCATATTCAATTATTCCAAAAAATTCTTCCAAAATAATTGCCAGGTGGACAATGCTGCTGAGGTCTACTGCCAGCTTTGTATGAAGCCTGCAATTCTGGACTGAAGAGGTCTCTGAATGCCTTTCAGTTTGATCTTGAAGAAACTTTCTTCTAGATGGTTATATGTGAGCAGTAAATCCCCGCAGTTTAGGATTTCTACCTTCAAATGAATTTGGAATTTCACAAGACGAAGCCTCTAATGTTTGGGGTTTTCCCCTTAAAACATTTTCCTATTGTCTCTATGAAGAACAGGAGGTTTTATTCAATGGTTATAATCACTTTTACTTCTGTATCTGCTTCCTCAGCACTAGCTTGAATAATATGCTGTCTTGAGAATTGCTCTGTCATACAAATTGTTCTATTAATGTTTAAGTTCAGCATCATTCAATTTTAATGACATGGGTAAAATGAAGCCTGGGTTTTTTGAAAACATATAACATGAACTGCCTCTAGCAGAGTTATGATAGAGTCCTTGTTTCCCTTCAAAATCCTATGAGCTAGGCCTCTACTCTTTGCACTTCTCTCAGCATTCTTGTTTTCTGACCTCCCACTAGAGACAACAGAATGGCCCATTAAGAGCTACTTGCCGTATTCAAGGACCTTTCTAGACCAAAGTTCCAAATGCTTTCATCTTGTTCCTGAAAACTGGTTCCAAGGTCCTATAAACTATATGGTCAGGGTTATCATAGCAACTCTTCCAATTCTTGTTGCCAATTTTCTATATTAGTTAACTTTTCATTGCTGGGGCAAAATAACCAACAAAAATAATTTGAGGGAAGGCTTTATTTCAGTTTACAGATCAAGGTTACATGGTTATTATGGCTGGGAAAGCATGGCAGGTGGAGGTTGAAGTAACTGGTCACATTCAATCCACAGAGAGGAAGTAGTGCTGAGTGGTAAGTGCCAGTGCTCAGTTAGCTCACTCTCAGCACCCTGATCCATGAAATGCTGCTGCAGACAGTTAAGATGGGTCTTCCCATGGCAACTGACCTAATCAAGATAATCCCTCAATTAGGCCCAGAGC
>PVHP010029665.1:0-22262 GCA_004024765.1 Zapus hudsonius
AAGGTAGGGTCTCACCCAGCCTGACCTGGAATTTGCTATGTAGTCTCAGGGTGGCCTCAAACTCAGGGCGATTCTCTTTCCTCTGCCTCCAGAGTGCTAAAGGGTTAAAGGTGAAAGGCAGTTTATAGTCCATTTTACTAAGTCCTGTCCTATCATTTAGTTCAATAGCTTTAGAAGTATGAATTTGTGACTTAAATTACTAATAATTTAAACAAGATTTTTTGAGATAATGACTCAATGAAAAATTAATATGTAGGCTGGAGAGATGGCTCAGTAGTTAATGGTGCTTGTTTCCAAAGACTGTGAGTCTGAGTTTGATTCCCCAGTACTCTTATAGAGCCAGATGCACAAAGTTGCTCATGTATCTGGAGTGTGTTTTCAATGGCAAGAGAACTTGGCATGCCCATACTCATTCTCTCTCTTTCCTTGCAAATAAATAAATAGAAGAAAAAATTTTTTAAATTGATATGTGAAAACGCTGTAATAAATTGTAGTGGCTTGTTAATGTTTTCCCTGATTACAGTACATTGTATTTGTAGGTAATTGTAAGAAACAGAGTCATACTGGCCAAAAGACTCTACCTCAATGAAAAAGGCTGGAATAAATTAGCCACACACTTCATCATTACGCTCTCAACTAAGGTAAAGCTCAGTGTATTAAGTTATGGGAGGAAAGACTGTGTTATGTGCATAGAGTTTGCTTTGCATAATCTATAGACTTCTCACTCTGGCCCAGGTTGACTTGAAATTCACCATGTAGTCTCAGGGTGGCCTGGAACTCATGGCAATCGTCCTACCTCTGTCTCCTAAGTGCTGGGATTAAAGGTGTACAGCACCATGCCGGCTACTGATGATGGTTTGAAAGTGGATTTTTTTTCAACTTTTGATGCATTTTTATAGAATCTTCTAGCATTATAATATTAATACTGGCCTCATCCATGTTAATAATTATTTGTTACAAGAATAAATGAGTGCATTGATTCTGTACATTTTAGGACACTGGAGACCTTGCACAGTTGGAGAAGTTGACAGAGAAATGGAAAAAATTAGTGAACAAATTTAAAAAGGAGGTAGAAGACACTGAAGAGTCTACAAAGGAGAAGTCACAAATTGTTAAGGATGGCATTGCCAAATGGCAGGACTTCTTCAAAGATAAAACGTGGGTCTCCAAGAACCTTTTCCTAATTATATCATGTCTGTTAACTTAGCATCTCTCTCTTTCTCTCTTTTGATTACTCTGTGTGTGTGTGTGTGTGTGTGTGTGTGTGCGTGCGTGTGTGTGTTTATGAGTGTGTAGCATGGAATAGGGTATGGTGTATGCACACCTGTGTACAGATACATGCACTGTGTGGATGCATGCTGAGCCCTGAGGAAAATGTCAGGGGTCTACCTCTATTGGACATCCGTGTACAGATACTTACACCCTGTAAGCCTGCAAGCCTCAGAAGACTATCAAGGATCTTCCACTAATGCTTTTTAGGTTGTTTTCCTTGACACAGATTCATGAACCTAGAGTTGCTGTTTGCAGCCAAACTGGCTGGCCACTGAGCCCGGCGAGTCTCTGGTCTCCACCCCCAATGGACAGAGGTTACAGGCAGAAGGGTGCTGGGGAATGGAACTCGGGTCCTTTTAGACCGTAAGACTTCATGCTAGTGTACCAAGTTCCTTTAAGTTCTAAGTCATCTTCCCAACACCCAAATATTCTGAACATTGATTTTGGGGTAGGTAACCAACAACCCTTACTTTACTAACAAGCACCTCAACAGTAGTGCTTTCCAGTGCTAATTATCTGTGTCATTCCTCTTAATCTTCCTGACAAATTATTAATGCCTTTGTTTAAATTCAACTTTTCATTTACTTATCTCTTGTTCTAATGCAAAATCAACTTATGCCATTACTATTGGCAAAGGTAAGTATCTGCACCATTTGCAAATAATACAGAAGGTGTACAACTCTGCCAAGGCACTATTATGGGCTGCACGAGAGTCCAGAGGCACTAGAGCACAGGATGCGCTAGAGATTGTGGCAGTTGAACTCAACAGGAAATCTTGTTAGAGACACCTAGTTTTGAGTTCTGAAGGTGAGACCTCACTCTTTAAAGAATTCATGACAACTTCCCTGAGCCTGTAACCTGGTTGATTAGAAACTGAGTTTGTATTTATGATTGTAAATTTAAAGATGAATACCTATGAAAGATAGGCCTTGATACCACATTAAAAATGACCAAGGTGAAGCTTAATATTGTTATCGAGTGTATTTATTGATTATTTTCTTTGGTCACTCCTTCTTCTGAAAATTCTCTCTTTATCTTTTCTCTTGTTCCAGGGAAGAAGATATTTTATCCTCCAGCAATGAAAACATATTCATGTCAGTTCTTTCAGACTTCAAGTCATGGCAAATGGTAAGACTTTCGAACAAACAGATGATAGGGCCAGGGACAGTGGCTTGTGCCTATAATCTCAGCACTCAGGAGTTTGAGGGAGGAGGGCAGCCATGAGGTTGAGGCCATCCTGGGCTACAGAGAGTGTTCAAGGTCAGCATGTGCTAGAGTGAGAAGCTGCCTCAAAAACCCAGATAACAAAAAGCAAACATGGAGTTGTTCCTTTGGCCACATACATAGGGAATCCACAAGACATTCAGGGAATGCCTCACACAACGTTACCATGGCAAGAAGGAAGAGCCAACAACATTACTCTGCATGCTGATGGCATTGTTTAAGCAAGCAAGATTCTTGGGGGTCATGAGCATAAGGACCTGGGTAGACTTCAATGAATCATTATTCATCCATTGATGATTCTCTCATTCACTTTCTAGTTGCTGGATGAGGAGAAAGAAAAGTTTACTGGGGATGTTCTATTGTCAAAATATGATTCTCTCAAGATTATTAGACATTTGCAGGAAAACTGGGCAGATATTGGCTTTGCAATATTTAGTCGCCATAAAAATATGGAAGGGGAGCTGCCTCCAGAGCACCAGTTCATGGAGGACATGCTGAAAACCACAGGAAGACTCTACAAGGAATACGAAATCAGAATAAATGGGGACAATGGTAAGCAAAGCACGGATCATTAGATTTCTTGGCACCATAAAGCACTTTAAGAGTAATGATGATTTTGAAAGTTATTAATATCTAAAAGTACAAACTATAGTTTTAAGAACCAAGCAGAATCAAGCGGTGAACATAATTTCTCCCCCTCCAGGCTGCAAAGGTCTTTCCGGTATACTCACAGCTAGTAACAGGGAGGAGGCTTTCAGCTCAGCTCCAGCTTGATTTCTCAGCGACCTGCAGCCCAAGCATGGGGAGTCTTCAGCAATAGGGTCTTACCATCTAGTTCTAGTGGGCAACCAAGAGTCTTGGCAATAGGCTGTAATATGTGGGGGTCATCAAGGGCCTCACTGGCCAATAACTCACCGGAAGGTATCCTACCCCTGACACTGAAATTTTTCCAATAACAATTTATGGCTTTTGGGTACAACATTATATACCCCCATAAGATACTTTTGCCCAACATAGTTTTATTGATATATAATTTAATATGCTATATAATTCACCTGCTTAAAGTATAAAGTTAATACAGGCATGTGCAGCCATGGTCATGGTCATGGTCAAGCTGAGAAGATTTCTATTACAATAGACTTCAAAAGAAATCCTATATCCTTAGCATTCACCTTCCCACATCCCCTCCCTAGTTCTAAGTCTACTTTTTGTCATATTGATTTTCCTGGTTTGGCCTTCCATAGAAAGGAAATAATGCACTTTGAAACCTTTCATGCTTCTTTACTTGGCTCAGTGTTTTTGAGGCATGTCTACATTATAACATAGGCCCATGCTTCATTTCCTGTTTGAGTTATTGTTGTTTAAAACATGATCTTGCTATATAGTGTCAGGCTGCCCTCAAACTCCTAAGTGCTGGAGATAGAGACATGAGCCACCATACCTGGCCTTCAATCACACACACACACACACACACACACACACACACCCCATATATGTGTTGTGTTTATATCACATCTCATTTATCATTTCAACTGTTAATACACATTTGGGTTCTTTCCTCTTTAAATTTTTGTTTTTCTTGGTGGGGGAAAGTCCTGGTTATTTGGTAACTCTATTTAACTCTTTGAGGACTGCCATACTGTTTCTGAAGAGGCCGTCTCATTTTATATTCCCACTAGCAGTTATATAGGGGTTCTGATATTTCAGCGTCCCTACCAACACCATGAGAGTGGATGTGAAATAATACTATTTCATTGCAGGTTTGATTTGTATATTCCTGATTACAAGCAATTTTATGAGGCTTATTAGTCACTTGCATATCTTCTTAGGGAAGATCTTTTGTGTGTGTTTTAGTTATTTGTGTTTTTGTTATAATGACCTTGAATTCAACCTCTTGCTTCAATCTCCCAAGTCCTGGGATTATAGGCATGTGCCACTATGCCTGGCTCTCTGAGTGTGATTGGTATGAATGCATTTTTGTAGGGAAGAGCGTCTACAACTGTAGCAGGTCTGGTTACTTTATAGTGTTGTTCAAGTTCTCTATTTCCTTACTGAGCGATTTTGAGGATATTGGCATCACTATTAATTTTGAATTGTCGGCTTCTGCTTTCATGTCTCCTACCTTTTGCTTGGTGCTGTTACTGAGTAGCTGTGTGTTTATAAATGCTACAACTTTTTGATGGATTGGCATTTTTATCCACACAAACCTCTCTCTTTATGTGCAGCTTTTGAGGCCAAGTCTTACTTGCATGTACATAAGGTGTGCATATGTGCATGTGAATGTGTGTGGTGTGATGGTTAATCTAGTTAACCCAACAGGAGGGATTTAGAGTCACTATGGAAACACATCTCTGGGCATGGCTGAGGAGTTTCTAGATTAGATTAATTGTAGTAGGAAGATTCATTCTAAATGCGGAGGGCACCTTTCCATTCTGAGGGTTCTGGACCGTGAGCACAAGTGCTCATCATTGTTTCCTGAATGTGGGTGTGATGTGACCAGCCCTGTCACCATGATGGACCATATCCCTTGAACTGTAAGCTGAAGTAAACCCTTCCTTAAACTGCCTTTGTTAGATATTTGTTTTAGCAATGAGAAAGGTAACTAATACAGGTGTGGAGGAGGGGTTATTAGCTGTCAAACATTACTTCCAAGAAATCTGGGCTGGCTCCACTTGTAATCCCAGCATGCTGAAGGCTGAGGTGGGAGGGTTGCCATGAGTTAGAGGCCATGCTACAGAGTGAGTTCTAGTTTAGCTTGGGCTAGGGAGAGACCCTTCCGCAAACATCAGTCAATCAGGGATGATTTTCTATTTATTTTTGATCAGTTCTTTTCCTCTGGTCTATGTATCATATGTATTTTATGTATCTGAGTTATTAGTTTCCCAGATTTTTCTGGCAAGTTTGACTAACATTATTAACTTAAAATTTTTATTACTGGGCTGGAGTGATGGCTCAGCGATTAAGGCACTTGCCTCCAGTGCCTAAGGCCCCAGGTTCAATTCCCCAGGACCCACATAAGCCAGACCCACAAGGTGGTGGCCCTGGTGTTCTCTCTCTCTCTCTCTCTCTCTCTCTCTCTCTCTCTCTCTCTCTCTCTCTCTCTCTCTATCTCTCTGCTTGAAAATGAATAAATAAAATATTTTAAAAAATTTTATTACTTAACTTTTTCTTCTGCCATTCTGTTCAACATTGTGAGTGTCCATCTTAAATTTTTTTTTAATCATTTTGACGGACTCTGAGAGGAAAAAGCTTTTTTTTTAAACGTTTATTATACTGTCAACCAGAAACCATTAATTTTTTAAATTCTATTTTCATAGCTAATTTATTGGACATACGTTATATAGTCCAGGCTTCACATTCTGGCCCCATCAGCTATATCCCAAATCCATGTCGATGGTCTCAAATAGGGACTGTTTAAAGTAGTTAAATAACTGAAAACTACTTTTACTAATAGAAAATGAAAATCCTCAGACAAGTGTTCTGAGAAAGAACCCATGTTATCATCCCTATACACCAAACACAGCAATGCTATTATATAATTTTATTTATTAGCCTAATTATTAGAGTGTTGCAGTTATCTTCCTGTTGCTGGGATAAAGCACCCAACCAACAGCAGCAGATGGAAGGAAAGGGTTTATTTTGGTTTGTAGCCTCAAAGGGACACTTCATAATGAAAGGGAAAAGATGGTAGAACAGAGGATGGACATCACCTCCTGGCCAACATCAGGTGGACAACAGCAGCAGGAGAGTGTGCCAGCTAACACCGGCACACTCAAGGTCCACCCCCAGGGACACATATCCTCCAACAAATTGTCATCAGTTGGGAACTAAACATTCGAAGCTCATGATTTCATGAGGAACATCTAACTCATACCATGCAGGGATACATACTTCTCTACCTGATCTACCTGGTAAATTCCTAGTCATTTTTTAAAATCCTATGCAGCCATTCATTTCTTAATATTTCTCTGACAGTCACTTGCTTCCTCCCTTAACCACTTTATACATATTTAATTATTTTTGTCATTTCTGGTTTCCATAATTAGCATCTCATCCAGTTTTCTTTTTTGTTTCTGAAAATAGTTTATATTTTTTGTTGTGGTTCCGAGTTCTTTTTACATGTTGTATTCTGGATGAACGTTAGGCATTGTGTATGGAAAGTTCTAGAGATAATTTCAGATGCTGAGTGATGGTATATTTCACAAAGTGTTTTTTTTTTTTTTTTTCTGACAAGCCATTTAAGGTAGGGCAGACCACCTTAATTCGGTTGAAATGAAATCTGTCTCTAGGCTTGTGAAGATTACTCCACATCCTCTCAGATGTGGTACTCTAAGGCCTCAGGGGGCCCAAGTGAAAGCTGAGTTGTTTACCAGGTCTTCTACTTCCTAGCAGATTCTTAACTTCAGTTTTATCTACATTCTCCACCACAGTAGAGTGAACTTAATGCCTCAGTTTGCTATGAGAGATACTGAAAATCCATCCTCCCAAACTCATGAGAGATGTTAAAGATCCATCAAAGCATTTTTACTATGTCATGCGTTCTTTAAGAATTCTTCCCAATAAAGAATTCCAGGTAGGGGCTGGAGAGATGGCTCAGCGGTTAAGGCACTTGCTTCCAGTGCCTAAGGCCCCAGGTTCAATTCCCCAGTACCCACATAAGCCAGACCCACAAGGCCTTGGTGCTCGCTCATGCTCTCTCTCTCTCTCTCTTGAAAATAGATAAATAAAATATTTAAAAAAAAAGAATTCCAGGTAACCCCCAGCCATTGACTGGCATTGTTATTCAATATAAAACTACTTGAGGAAACACAACCATAACTTTCTATAGTGACAATAATACAGTTTTAACTAGAATGGTAAGAGCTATGAGAGTTTGTAGTGGACAGAAAGAAAGATAGCAAATGGTTTAAAATAAATGAAGAACTCAAAATGAATAATGATGAACATCACAGGTCGTTTTGAAACAGGTCTTGTCTACTGATTGCAACTTACTGATAAATGCAGTGATTTTTTTTTTTTTTTACCAAGGACAAACAGATGACTTTTAATTAAAAAAAAAACAACTCTGTGTCTGCATATGTCTGTGTGTGGGGTGCACAAGTACCACAGTGTGCATGTAAAGGTTAGAGGACAGCACCAGGTCTTGGCCTTGCTTTGAGGCATGGTCTTCTTCTGCTGCTTATATCAGGCTAGATGACCACAAGCCTCTTGAGGATTCTCCTGTCTCAGCTCCCATCTCTCTGTAGGAGCATTGGAATTACAGACTCTTGCCAATGTGTCTGGCTTTTTGTGGGTTCTGAGGATCCAAACTCAGGTACTTATACTTGCACATCACGTGCTTTACCCATCTTCCCAGCTCCACAATTGACTTTTAAGTATTTCTCTTTGCATAACTGTAAGAAGGTAGTGTTGTAGTGAGCTTTCTCATTGCTCCAACAAAGAACCCGACAAAAAGCACCTTGTGGAGAAAAGGGTTTATTTTGGCTTACAGACTCCAGGGGAAACTCCATAATGAGAAGTAGGGGATCA
The DNA here is from genome assembly GCA_004024765.1 of Zapus hudsonius. Taxonomy (NCBI): domain Eukaryota; kingdom Metazoa; phylum Chordata; class Mammalia; order Rodentia; family Dipodidae; genus Zapus; species Zapus hudsonius. Next base: position 8,026 of record PVHP010029665.1, read on the forward strand.
GTCAACTTTTAAACAGGAGGATCCAAACTCTTCCAGAGGCATCTGTGTTAGAGTGGTTAACAGGTGTTTTCCACATGCAGCTGCTGCTCAGTCTAGTGACGTCAGACTTCATGACAACCTAACCAAAGACCCACAGAGTGACTTAAGAACACATCTAATCTCACTTCCATTCCTAAACACCCACAGTGAAGCTGCACACCATCATTTTTATCATAACGAAGTGGTTTAAGAAATCAGTGCCTTTATAGAAACCTACAGTTGGCAGCTTCTGGGTCTAATGAATTTGATTCTCAACAAAGCAAGAAACTTAGAATACAAACCAATCAAGGAAACATTCCATCTGTCATGAAAGCAATTGCCTACTGTTTATTTATTATTTAGGTACAACTTTTAAAAATTTTATATATTTGTATGTCTGCATGTGCATGTGCGTGTGTGTTTGTGTGTGTGTGTGTTTGTGAGAATGAGTGCATTCATACCACCATGTATGATGTTGCATCCAGCTTTATGTAGGTGTTGGGAAATCAAAATCAGGCTAATAGTCTTTCGAGCCAGGTGCCTTTCACTTCTAGCATCTCCCCAGCCCAGGAACAACCCTTTTCAATGTTCTCAGACAGAAAAAAACAAAACAAAACAAACAAAAAAGATATGGCCTTTCCCAGTTGGATTTTATAATTTAGTGTTGAAATAATAGTTAATGTCTTTCTCCTTTTTCTAGGCATCTCTAAAGTTCTTCCAAATTTGATCCTTTCTCTTGACTCATGCTCATTCAAGTTGGAAACCCTCCTAGAGACTTCCACTATGGTTTTTGAAGACTGGGGTGAATTTAGTGAAAAACTTTCTGAAATAAAATGCATGTTGGATATATTGTTAAAAATTATTGGCACTGTACCACAGGACATGGACATGGACTCTGGCTCGTAAGTCCCCATGGCTCTTTCCTTCTGGGAGAATGGTTTTCAAAGCTATTTTTTTTTTGCAGTATAATTCACATTCCATGAAACCCACCCTGTCAAAGTGTACAAAAAGTAGTTTTCAGTATAATGGACGTGGGCAGTTGTAATCAATTTTAAAAGATTTCGTTACCTCAAAAAGAAGCTTTGCATATGATAGCTATTACCCTCTATATTAGCTTTTTGTTACTGGCACAAAATACCACTGACTGGATGGCTTACACAGAAAAGAGGCTTATTTACCTCATAGTTTTGGAGGCTGAAAGTGCTAACTCTGATGAGGGTTTATAGCAGATGGCATCATGGGAACACATTCCAGGGGGAAGGATAACAAACAGCAAGCAGAGGGCCTGGCTTGCTCTGTCCCAGTGACTCCTTCTTGCAAGATCCCATGAAAACTAGATTACTTCCATCTGGTGATGACACCCCAGTGACCTAAATAACTCCTGGTAGGCCCGACCTCTAAAGGTCCCCATACCAAGAGCCGAACTTCCAAAACATGAACCCTTGGGGATAAATCACTTGTAAACCATGGCACCTATCTATCCACCATCCTTCCCCACTCCAGAACCCTGAGCAACCTCCTTGTCCATCCTCTTTCTTGTTCTTACGTGTGCTTTTACTGCCATATCTAAGGATGCTTTGCCAAACCTGAAATGATAAAGACTTACTTTGATTCTTCTTCCACTTCATAACACTTGCTCTCACATTAAGATGCCTTCACTTTAGTTCATTTTTACATATATTATGGGGTAAGGGTTCAAATTCATTCTTTTGTATATGGTATCTCATTGTTCAAGCATTCTTTGTTGACTAGAATATTTTTCTCCACTGACTTTATCCTTGATAAAGATCAGTTCAACTTAGACATAGATTTATTTCAAAATCATCAATTCTACCTCATTGATCTATATATTTATCCTTGTACCAGTAACTTGATCTTAATTACTGCTGCTTAGTAATAAGTTGAGAAATTGGAAAGTGTGAATTCTTTTTCCTGACTTTTCAGAATTACTTTAGCTGTTTTGTTTACTTTTCAATTCCAAAATAAATTTTAGAATAAGTTTGTCAGTTTTTTTTTGAAGATGTCAGTTAGGCTTCTTAAAAAGGATTTTTTAAAAAATGTATATAGCAGAATAAGAGCATTTCCATCTTAAAAACATGATCGTCTTTGAGCACGCCTGTAATCCCAGTCTGCAGGAGGCTGAGGCAGGAGCATTGCTGTGAGGTTGAGGCCCAAGCCAGCCTAGGCTACAGTTTGAAATCCTGTCTCAAAACAAAGCTAAACCAACCAAAAACAAAACAATGTGGTCTTCTGACAAATAAACATGGGATTAAAAATTATTTGAATCTTCTTTAATTTCTTTCTATGATATTCTACAATATATAATTATAATCACATATATTATTTATATATGATATGTTATATATGTTATAAATTGTGTACTTTGTTAAATTAATTCTCAAGTATTTTGTTTCATGTCATAAGAGGAATCATTTTCTTAACTTTATTTCTGATTGTTGCATGTGTATGGAAATAGAATTAACTTTTGTATATTTATCTTGTATCCTGTAACCTTGCTAAACTTATTTGTGAGTGAAAGTAATCTTTCTATGAGTGGAGATGGCTCAGCAGTTAAAGCACTTGCTTTCAAAGCCTGATGGCCCCAGGTTTAGTTCTCTAGTACCCAGGTAAAATCAAATGCACAAAGTAGTGCATGTGTCTGGAGTTTGTTTGAAGCATCAGGAGGCCATGGCATGCCCACACATTCTCTCTCCCTCCTCACAAATAAAATAACAAATAGATAAATATCTTTTGCTTTATTATCCATAATTAGATACACTGAATGAGCGAATAATGTGTTGATGTCCCCAGTTCCCCGATTTCCCTCTTCCCTGTCCTCAATCAGCTGGGTATCCTTCTCCATGGGCAGTCTGGATCAGTCTATGGGGTAGGGGGTTATGGATAGCCTAGGAATCAACCCGATTCCACCCCGCTTTGTATGTTGTTACTGAGGGGGGCCATGTCTCTGAATATTCTCCTCTACCATGGCTCTTACAATCTTTCCGCCCCCTCTTCTGCTCAGTTCCCTGAGTCATGGTGGGTGAGTATTAAGGCTGCTTTATTGTTGAGGTCTTAGGGGTCTCTGTACCTTGTGCTTGAGGTTGTGTTGAAAATCGTTGGTGTCTGTCTCGCTGGCTCATCCTGGGTTGACTGATTGCCTGTGGCTGTGGGTCCCTTGTTCATCCCACCACTGCCTGTAGGGTTCCATGTGGATCCTCCATGGTAGGTCTGGGGTGGCTCATCTCTTGCCAGGATGTCAGCTGTCAGTCTGTGGCTCGTTGGTAGGGTTGGAAGAGCCACAGCTCTCTCACTGCCTTCTTTAATGATGAGTCTGGGAAGAGCCACTTCTCCTGATCTCCTTCGCTCCTCATGAGCCAGGCACTGCTACCATGATGTGGCTGCGAGGTGCAGCTGCGGGTGCAGTGGGTGCTGGCACCTGTTGGCACCTACTGGCACCTGCTGGCATCCAGGACCTGACAGTGGAAGCTGGCGGCAGATTCTGTGACTTCTCCTTGATCTGCTTTCTGTTAGCTTGCTTTTAGCTTTGTTTACCCCAAGAAAGTTTGGGGAGAGATTGCACTGAGGCGAATCACGTTCTTTCTTATATCTTTTTTATTGTTCAAAGGCTGCACTGCGCCAGTCCTAGCTCTTCTGGCTGCAGTGGACTGTGGACCCAGGAGCCGAGGGAGCCTAGTTAGCTGGATTGTAATTAGATTCTGTGTGATCTCTGACTCTACAAAGCCTGACAAACTAAGAAAGAGAAATAACAAAAAAAATTTTTTTTCTCCCCGTTCTGGTTGTCAGAGTGACAGCGTAAGTTATCTCTGCCTGAGCTGGAGGTCCTAACATGCCACCATCTATCCAGAATCCTCCCCAGAATCCAATAAATATTTTTTAAAAGAATAATCTTTCATGCTTTTCCATATATGAGATGGTGTTATCTGTAAATAGAAGTCATTTCTTTTCAATATGGATGCATTTGTTTCTTTTGCTTGATTAATTGCCCTAGCTAGAACCTCAATAAAATGTCGAATGGAAGCTGGGAGAGTAGACATAGCAACCTTGTTCCTATTTGTATGCACAAAGCCATTCTCTCTCTCTCTCTCTCTCTCTCTCTCTCCTCTTTTCTTTCCTTCCTTCATTTCTTTCTTTTCTTCTTTCTTTCCTTCCTTCCTTCCTTTCTTTCTTTCTTTCTTTCTTTCTTTCTTTCTTTCTTTCTTTCTTTCTTTCTTTCTTTCTTTCTTTCTTTCTTTCTTTCTTTCTTTCTTTCTTTCTTTCTTTCTTTCTTTCTTTCTTTCTTTCTTTCTTTCTTCTTTTGTTGTTTTTCAAGATAGGGTCTCACTGTAGCCCAGACTGACCTGGGATTTACTATGTAGTCTCAGGCTGACCTTGAACTCATGGCGATCCTCCTACCTCAGCTTCCCGAGTGCTAGGATTTTAGGCATGTACCACCACTCTCAGTACATGATATTAAACAAATTTTGCTTATGTAGGGTAAGCCCTGTGTGGTCATGATTTATATTTTTGTAGGTCGCTTAATTTTTTTGCAGATTTTGTATCCATAGTCATACAAGGCACTTATCTGTTCTCTGCTGGTGATGTCTTTGGCATCATATCAGGGCATATTGGCCTCATGACATGAGTTGGCTAGTACTTCCTTCTGTATTTTTAGAATTGTGAAATTAGTGTTAGTGTATTACTGACCCTTTGATAGGGCTTAGTAATGAAGCCAACTGTGAGCAACGTTTGAAACTGATACAATCTTTTGCCATAGGTCTATTTATATCACCTGTTTCTTCTTCAGTTACTTTCCATTTCTTGTACATTTCAGTTTTCTAAGTTGTTGGTGAAATTGTTCATAGGATTTATATTAGTCTATATTCTACTACTGTAACAAAATACATGACTATGGGGACTTTATATAAAGAAAAGACTTAGAGTATGGAGCCTGATAGTCCAAGATCAGGAAGCCCTGTGAGTTAAGCCTTTTTGCAAGGGTCTCCTTAGCTGTCCCATAACATGACTGTGATGGTTAGGTTTTGTTGTCAACTTGATCTTTTAAATTATCTTGGGTGGGTCTCTTGAGGATGTTTACAGGAAGGCAGCCTCTCAGTAGGGGGCAGGATGTAAGGAAGCTCAGGAGAGCTAGAAATGATCATCCCTTCCTATGTAGGCAGTGCAGGAAAGAAACTCCAGAGACTCAGAAAGCCATTAAGTCTGGGATAGGGTTGCAAAACCTTGACCTAAGGCTATATAAATGGGAAGGAGATTTCTCTCCCTTGATCCCTGCTTGTTTTGTTGGTGTGTGTGTGTGTGTGTGTGTGTGTGTGTGTGTGTGTGTGTGTGTCTGTGTCTGTGTCCCTGCACATGTGTAGCTAGGGATCAAACCCAGGGGCTGTGCATTGCTAAGTAAGCACTCTACTACTGAGCTGTATCAACCAGCCCTGTTCCACAGCCTTAAAGAGAACTGTTAGGTTACAAGATCTTTGTTGTTTCTTAATATAAAAGTATTTATAGCTTTAAGTCCTCCTCTAAGGACTTCTTTAGCCATATTTTGTAAGTTTTGTTTTGTTGTGTCCTCATTTGCATTGATATCAAAGCATTTTATGATTAGTCCCTGTTGTAACTACTGTCACATTGCTGGACAAACACCTGACCAGAAGCAGCTTATAGGAAGAAAGGATTTATTTCAGGCTTATAGTTTCCAGGGGAAGTTTCATCATGGTGGAGGAAATTGCCTTACTTTATCATACATCCACAGTAGGGAGAGAAAGAGAACAGCCAGGGTTCAGGCTGGCTCAGAACACACTGCCTTCTGGAGACTAACATAGGAAGGGTTAATATATATTTTTTTAATATTTTGTTTATTCATTTTCAAGCAGAGAGAGAGCGAGACAAAGACAGAGAGACAGAGAGAGAACGCACCAGGGCCACCACCTTGTGGGTCTGGTTTATGTGGGTACTAGAGAATTGAACTGAGGGCCTTAGGCACTGGAGGCAAGTGCCTTAACCGCTGAGCCATCTCTGCAGCCCGGAAGGGTTAATATTTATCAAAAATACCTGAGGCTATGGGGGACATCAAACCACCACAGTTTTGAATTAATATTCATCAACTAATTTGTTATTAAGAGTATGGCATTTAATTTTTACATGATTGATTTTCCCTTTTTTCCCAATTATTGACTTTCAACCTAATCCTTTGTGTTGTACACATATACTTGGCATTGTTCTGGCCTTGACATAAGCTGAGGTTTGCTGTATGGCTCAGCTTCTTGCATATCCTAGAGATATCTAGCATTTTTTTTTTTGAGATAGAGTTTTACCCTATCCCAGGCTGACCTGGAACTCACTCTGTAAACCCAGGCTGGCTTCATACTCATAGCAATCCTCCTATCTCTCTGCCTCCTGAGTGCTGGGATTAAAGGTATGCTTCCCCACACCCAGCTTTTGTCTAGCATTTTTAGTCTGAGGTATCTGTTTATAGATCTCTTTGTGTTCATTTTACTTGGAAATTACTTAGATTCTCAACTATGTTAGTTATTGTTTTTCAATAAATTTGAGAATTTACCAGCCATTGTTTTATTGAATGATATTTATTTATTTATTTATTATTCTGTTTTTTTCGAGGTCGGGTCTCACTCTAACCCAGGCTGACCTGGAATTCACTATGTAATCTCAGACTGGCCTCAAATTTATAGTGATCCTCCTTCCTCTGCCTCCTGAGTGCTGGGATTAAAGGTGTGCATCACCATGCCCGGCCTTGAATAATTTTTTTTCTGTTCCTTTTTTTTCTCATAATTTCTTGAGCCTTAAATGGTTTATCTTAAAAGAAAAAAACATAATGTTCACCCTTTTCTTGGAAAATGGGCCATGTGTGCTTAGCACATTTCATGCTGAAAGTCTGTTACTGAGGAAATTTTAAAATTCATTAGTATTACATCAGAAGAACCTACTTGCCTAGGAGTATAAGTTCTTATAATAAAGGGATAATATTGAGGGCAAAATCTACATTGTCCCAAATACATCCTGTCAGTTGGCATCTATCTCAGACTTAGCAAAGCTGCATCAGTAACTAAACCAACATGCCAGGGAACTCAAGACTTTGAATTACCTTTGCCTGAGTTCTCAAAAAACTCTAATTCAATTATGTCTAACTCAATAAAGTTGTTCTTTTAGCCGATAGTTCCTTGTATAGTGTAAGCAACTCACTTATCTTATTTTGCACGATTTTTTCCTTTAGGACACTCCAAGCACATATATTTTACATGATTCAACAATGGCTTATGAATATAAGCAATGAAATCACCAATGGTAACATTGAACTTCATCGCAATGTATGTATTTGTAAGGCTTTGTGAGGTTGTATTTGGCTGGTGGTTTCTTCAAGGGAAAACAAGTCCTACCTATCCAGTTTAAGCAGGAATTTGGAAGAGAAAAATGGAAGCTTATGTAATAATTACTCAGATTATTTTCAATGGAAAATTGATAGATGTAGCACAGTGCATGTGTGACACATAGTAGGACTCAATAAATATTTATTGAATTAAGCTAGGAAGTACATTTTGGCACTATTAGTATTTTATACTGTTGCTTCATTAACTCTTCTTTGGCAAAATACTCGATTTACTACTAGGTATTGATCTGCATGGAATCATATACTTTTATAATCTAGAATTCAAACTTTCTAAGATAGGATCATTTGGAAATGCCTTGGTATACCTCTATCTTATAATATTCTCTTTTGTCTCCTAGAAAGCTTGAAAACCCCTGTAGGAGCTCTGTATATCCATATTAACTGATGCAAGTTACAAATGGAAAGCTTGTCTCTTTAACTAACCATATGTTTTGCTTTCTCATCTGTTTTTCTACCACCAGCTTTTATTACTTATATCATTGTTTTTCTTTTGCCCCCTTATTTGATTTATGGTATGCTACTTGGCTATCTGAAACATTGGTCTCTAAATGCTTATATCATGTAATTCTATTAGTAAGAAATCTTTGAGAGAGTTATTTCTAACTTACTATTTCCAATTTATGTATAAAAATTACTACTGACATGTTTTATATGTTATTAAACATTCAAAACTCAAAACAGGTTAAAAACAGTATTTTTAAATGATATTAATAATGCTTCAAAAACTCTGTGATTGAACAGTTTCTCTAGCTGTGCTCTTGCTTCTTAAGTTTATATAATTAGAGTTTAATAAATTGAAGTTTTTAGTGATAAAGCCTCTTGTAGTTCTCATTTTAAGTTCAGTTTTCTTTGGAACTTATTTTTGATGAAATGATAGACCATGAGAAATATAAATCCCAAGTAAAGTGTATCACTGGACATACTTGTTAAATGATAATATTTTATTCTATTGATTATACAATATTTTAATCAACTAGTAAACTTTTTTATCATAATGTCAATCAGTTCTTGTAAATATTAGATAGCATAGCATTTCCATATTTTAAGAAAGGTTCTCAATTAACTGAATACTTTTTTATTTGTGAGATTTTATAACAGATTAGAAATTTACTTTGGGGTTTTTGAATATTGTATCAATTAGATCCTTACATCAGCAGGGAGAAAGAAGAGAGGACAGCAAGTAAGGCTGAGATGACGCCTCAAGGCCTGACCTAAGTGACATTTCAAGGCTCCACAACCTCACTGCTTTGTTGGGGTCCAAGCGTTGAAACTGCTGAGTCTATGGGGGTCATTTTACATTCAAACTACCAAAAGTATTTAGGTTTGGGACTATAAAGAGTTTATACAGCTGGGTATTGGGACCCATGTCTATAATTCCAATACTTAGGAAGGCAGGAGGATCACCATCAGTTCAAGGTTAGCATGGCTTATTGAATAAAATTCCATTTCAATAAAAGGTTGGGGGCAGTGCTGGGGTGCTGGTTTAATGGTTAAAAGCACTTGTTGCACAAGCCTGATGACCAGATTTTGGATGCCTAGAACCCACCCAATATGGGGTACAATGTACCTCTGATAATGGAAGGTGGAGAATCCGGAAGCTCACATGTCTGCTAGCCTTGCATTTGTATACAAAGGAGAAGATGAAGATCAACACCCTGATCTTCATAGGTGGGCCACGGCACACATGCCGGGACACACACACACACACAGTGGTCTGTCATCCATGTACCATTTTCAGCAACCAACTCACAGTAAGATGACTCTTCCTAGTGTGTTTCTCTCACTCATTACTATACTTTACACACACCCAGAGTTTTGTGTTTGGGGTTAAACCATGGCTTTGTGCATGTTAAACTATACCTCAAGCCTTCCCTTATATTTAGAAGGGATAAAGTAAGCTTTTAAAAATTAACTTGTAACAAGAAAAATAAAAAAAAAAAAAGAGGAAAAAAAAAATTAACTTGTTTTTTTAGACTCGATTGTGCAATATAGTTCAGGTTGGCTTTGAACTCATTGTATAGCCCAGGCTAACCTCTGACTCTCGTTCTTCCTGCCTCAGTCCCCCAGTGATGGCATTATATGACTCTGTACCTCCACACACTGCTGTTTTAAATATCAGATAAGAAGTCACCAAGAGCCACTTGTCCATGAGGAGATTAGTAAAACTGAACACATGTTTTCACAAAAGAAAACCACTTAATTTATATTTATTCCTTAAAGAATTTTGTGTCAGAATCACAGTTCATCTTAGTTTAAAATGATCATATCCATTTTGTTTATCTGTGTGTGTGTGTGTGTGTGTGTGTGTGTGTGAAAGAGAGAGAGAGAGAGAGAGAGAGAGAGAGAGAGAGAGAGAGAGAGAGTCTCATGTTGCTGCAATTGAACGCTTGTCTGGCTTTCTGTGGTTATGTGGGTAGCTGGGGAATTGAACCCAGCCTGGCAGACTTTGCAAGCAAGCACACTTAACCTCTGAGGTACCTCCCAGGTCCCCATTTCATTAAAAATAATGATTATATTTGGGAACATAAATGATATTCTTTTGTGTTTTATTTGGGATTAACTTTAAATCCACCTGTAATTTACTGCACAACCTTGATTCTAACCACTTATTCTCTGGAATAAAACTTTGAAATGAAGATACTAGCCTCTTTTTGAGTTCATTTCAAAGCTGAATTAATGTTCTATGTAAGCAAAATGGGTTATTTCAGTGACAGTCCAGTCCAGGCTGCTGGGCCATGACAGAAGAGGCATCCATTTACTTGGAGTGAGAAGCAGCAGCAGGAGTGTAGCTGGTGGAATAGAGTGGTTGTGGGAGCTTGACTTTAATTTACAAAAGAGGGTGAAAGCCGTTTTAACTTTCCCATAAGAAAGGCTATCCTTCCCCCTGATGTATTAATTATAAAACGTACATTAACCAACATTGCTTTAGGGCACTATCAATCTTTTTCTTCTGATTTAAAAGGCAGGAAGCAAGATAGACTACCAAGTTTGTTGGCTTGTTTATTTATATCCATTCAATAAACATTGAGCGCTTACTTTCTGCTAAGTATTTTATGTGGTATTGAGAGATAAAATGATGGCTTGTGCCTTGGAGAGACACTCAGGCTCATTGAGGAGAAAAGTGTATAAATGTCTATACTTGAGAAATTTAGGAAGTACTATAGAAAAATAAGAACGGAGCAAGTTAAAGTCAGTGGAAAGTCAAGTTCATAAGTGGATGATGTTTGAGCCTAGAGCAAACTCATTAAACAGAACAAGGAAGTAGGACACTAGAAGAGTATGTTGCATCCATTTGGCATTTTATAAAGTTCTCTGCGTTTCTGGGATCTGCTCTCAGCCAGCAGCAAAATACAGAACTATGTTCAAAGTGCCCTTTTGGCTCCTATATTTCTATTCTCCTAAACAAAAAGAAATATTTTATAGTTAAATGTACCAAGTAGGTAAGTTAAAGGAACTTGCTTAGTACTTGATGCCCTAACACTTTTTTTTTGAAAAGCAACACACATTTTATAAGAAAAAAATCTTTTATTTTTATTTAATTAAAATTACTAATGAGGTCTGGGAGAGATGGTTCAGTGCTCGTTTGCAATCCTGTTGGCCCAAGTTCAACTCCACAGCACCCACATAAAACCAGACACAAAGTGACGCACTCATCTGTGATCCCAACTCTTATGACAATGGGACACAGATCCAGGGGTCTCCAGAAGCTCTTAGCCAGCTAGATTGGAGCATACACCCATGGCAAAACAAGAGTCCTTGTCTTAAAAATAAGAAAGTGGAGAGAAAACCCCAAGGTGTGTGTGTGTGCGTGCGCACGCGCACACACATGCACACACACGCACAGTAAACAGGAAAACAGTTACTAATGAACTGCAAGTGCTTGATGGGCACTGTACAGTCTCTCTATCCTTGTATCAGAAATGATATTGCTACCTTCATTTCTGTTCCGTGTTGACTTTTCACACAGCACTTGTTTTTAATCACACAACCATCAACCAACAAACAAGCTTTGAAAAGACATGATGGTGGGCTGGGGAGATGACTCAGTGGATACAGCTCTTGCAAGCTTGAGGCCCAAGTTCAGATCCTCAGCATCTATGTAAATGCTGGGTGGGGCTAATGGCCAGACTGTAATCCTAGCACTCAGGAGGGGGCAAACTGGGGGCTGCCTAGGCCAGTTGAGTTGGTGAGTTTTGGGCTCTGCGTCTGTAAATAAAGTAGAGAGTTGCAGAGGACAACCACCTGACATCACCCCCTGGACTCGGCATTCAACCCCCTTCACACGAGCATGCACACCACACATACACACATACAAACAAGATATGATGTCATCAACAGTGAAGTGTGTACATGATGTTGAAACTGTACACTGTGTCAAGTTCATGCTGTGTCTGGCAGATGTCCCTTATCATTCAATTTAAAGTCCCACCAGATGCTTGTAAGTTCTTTGAGGAAGACTTTAGTGCTTCGCTCCACAACTTGGGAACTTGAACTTCAGTGATTTAACATCCTAGTCAAGCTGAAGAAGAGAGTAGTTTAACACAGGATAGTGAGCCTGTGCATCCACAGGACAGTGAGGAAGGAAAATGGTGTTTCACTAGCTAAGTACCGACCCTTTGCTCATTGGGTTGGTGAAGGTTGGGCACAGATATGATCATTTCTAATTTTTAAGTGTATTATGGCTTTCACTGTTTTAAAATGGGTTATTTGGGACTGGAAAGACTGTTCTGTGATTAAAGGGGCTTGCTTGCAAACACTGATGGCTCAGGTTCAATTCCCCAGTACCCATGTAAAGTCAGATGCACAAAGTGGCTCATGTGTCTGGATTTCACTTGCAGTGGCAAGAAGCCCTGGGGTGCCCAATCTCTCTCCTCACAAATAAATAAAAATATTTAAAAATAAAATGGGTCATTTGAATTATAATCACTTTTAACAGATGGATGAACTACATATATCTATGATCCAATGGATGGTAAACCTGCTGATTGTAATGGTTCCTGACTTGACTGACCAAGACACTCTCCCAAAGCTGGAGGAGGAAATTCAGGAGGATGCAGAGGCACATCAGAAAAGAGTTACAGAATTGGAGCTAAAGGCCTTTGCACTGACCAGAAAGCTGGCAAAGTATACCTGCCATTTGAACAGGTGACACTGTCTGGTTATTGTCCTGTTGCCAATTGGAAATTAAATGCAGGAGGGCAGAAAAGATGGTGAAGGAGGAAACAAAAGGGGTTATTTTAAAACCCTGAAAGTCAGGAAGATTTTGAGTTCAAGGCCAGGGCGGCTACATGGTGAAGCTTTGTCTAAGACAAAGGAAAACTAGTTCAGCAATACTAACGTCAACACTGGAGCCAGTGGGAATATCGAGTTTGGGTGTACTTCCAATAGCCCTAGGATCATTCTGGAAACAGTATTAGCAGCAGCAGAAGAATAGTAAGTGTGAGGATGTAAGGCCACCAGTAGTTTTTTTTTTTTCTTTTTTTAAGGATCAACTTAGTTGTATAAGTGATTCATTTTGCGGGCTTTTTTTGTTTGTTTGTTTCTTTGTTTATTTTTTTTTTTTTTGAGGTAGGGTCTTGTTCTAGCTCAGGCTGACCTGGAATTCACTATGTAGTCTCAGGTGGCAATCCTCCCACCTCTGCCTCCCCAGTGCTGGGATTAAAGGCGTGCACCACCACACCTGGCTGGCTCATTTTTCATTTTTATGGAGACATTTAAAGTGCTTGTTTGCTCCTAATGCTATGTAAGGTCAAATGTATGATTTTGTTAACTCCACTAAATCTCACTAAAATATTTCTCGTGTGTGTGTGTTTACAGATGGTATATTCTTGTGTGTATGCATGCAGAGGCGCATGCCCTGTACACACACATACAGAGGCCAGAGAAGGACATTGGATGTTCTTTTGCCTTGTTGCTTAAGACAGTGTCTGTCCTTGACGAGAGGAGCTGTTTGTCAGCTAGACTGGCTGACCAATGAGGCCAGCGATTCCTCAACTCTGGGGTTAAAGACATGTATGGCCATGCCAGGCTTTTTCTGTGGGTGAGGGGATCAAGCTCAGGTCCTTATGCTGGATCAGCAAATGGTTTTATCCATGGAGGCATCTCCCCAATTCCCATATATCACATGCCTGTAATTCCAGCACTTGGGGCTGGAGGAAGGAGAGTCAGGAGTTCAATGTCAGCTTTGGCTATATAGTGACTTTGAGGCCAGCCTGGGCCATATTAGACTCTGTGTCAAAAAGAAAAAGAAAAGAAAAACTATTATTATATCCAAACAGAAGAGTCACACTGAATAAAGATGAGGCCTGAAAATTGTAATCTGTTAACTAAAATGCAAGCTTCATTGTTCCTTTAAATTTGGGAAGTAGCTCTTATAATTGAATTTGCCCTTCATTTCAATTCAAGCTTATCTAATATGGTCAAAGACTAGACGAATGAAAGGAATGAAGAAGACAAAGGAGAGAAATATATTTTTTGATGAATTATGAATTATTGAGTTTATTTGAGAAATTATAATTTGTGGGGTTTATTTAAAGGGAAATGGGACCGGGAAAGGAAAAATGGAACAATTTCAGGTGGAAAACATATTTCAGAAAAGTGGAAGTTAATGAGAAATTGAAGCTTAGAGAGTAAAGTTAGAAAGAAGCTGGGAACCCGTGAGAGCTGGAGAGGCCGAGGCTTTCAAAGTGAAGTTCAGAAGGGGTTGCAAACACTGGAAAGCCGGAGCAACTGGGGTTTAGAAGGTGAGGTTCCAAAGGGGCTGAAACACATGCTCCACCCATGTGGCAGAGCCTGAGTGACAGTC
>PVHP010029666.1:0-22470 GCA_004024765.1 Zapus hudsonius
GTGTGGACTCTATCGCTGCTGTTGCACGGAAAAGGTAAGCTTTGAATCCAGGCTGTCATGATAAACATTCCATTAGTGTTGTTGTGATATTGTGTAGTGAATCCTTTGAGAAAGGTTGACATAATAAGAGACTACGGTTGGATTATTAAATAGGTAGTTCTTTCCCACCAGAAATTTTGATTACAGGAGACAAAATAGAAGAAAATAGATAAAAAGCTCCTGTGATAAAGAATAACAAAAGCACTTTTGAGCAGACAAAACTGTTATTCTATTTTCCTCTTTTGCAGGTGTAGTTATAAGGGATGTGCATGAATGTGTGTATACATGTTCATACGTGTACTATGTGGGTGGACGTATGTGTGCATGCCTGTGGATGGATCAACTTTCAATATCTTACTTAATCACTCTCCATATTATTACTTGAGGAACGGATTCACCCTAAACCAAGGCAGTGAAGCCCAGGGACTTTATGTCTCTAGCCTTCCTAGCACTGGGATTATAGGTGTGCACCACCACACCCAGCATTTTATAGGAATTCTTGTGATCTGAACGTGGGTCCTCATAGTTGCATGGCATTAGCCATGAAGGCATCTTCCAAGCCCAAAAGTTATTTTTTATGTAAGAGTTTAAGTTTAACATAGCTGAATTTAATAAAATATTGGCACGAGCAGCAAGGAAGGATCTGAATGCAGCATACTAGCCATGGTGCTCTGGGAGAGTAAGTCCATAGATAACTTGAATTATTAACAAATTTTGCTGAGTCAGCAACTAAAACTATAAAACCAGAAAGATTTCATTCAATCCAATTCAGCAAACCTTTATTGAGCTTTTACATAAAACAAGGTTTGGTTCCAGGAACTCTGGTTAAATAAATAACAATACTTGGACATCTCATTGAACTTACAATGAAATTATATATATATATATATATATATATATATATATATATATATATATATATATATATATATATACACATATACATATATAATTGTTGTAATTGCACACAAAGCCTCTAGAGTAAGCAGTCGTATTAATGTCATTGTAAAACAGGAAATCTATGAAAAAATAACTTGCCTACCATCACATATCACTTGAATGATAAAGCTAGGATTCAAACCATAGTAGTCTCACTTGAATGTCGATTCTATCTACCTTTGCATCATACCTCACAAAGGTAAGCAAAACTCACGCCAGAATTTGAGAACACTCACTGGAGAAGCATGGCAGTTTTGATGGTGAAGAGTTTTGACAGCAGATGAGAGAAAGGACATTTTAGCATCTGGAAAAGTTTTGAGGAAAGCAGGTATTAGCAGAGTCTGGAATAGAAGAAAACCTTCATATGATCCAAATGTAGACTACATCTAAAGGCTTGTAAATGGTAAGGCTGTGAACTGTGACTGGAAGTAAAGGAAGAGCTGTTAGCATAGTGTTCAGAATATTGGATAAATAATACTGAAAAAGTTCTTAATAAGGATATGACAGTGTTGGGCTTCATACAAAGGATAACCAAGTTCAGGAGAAAAGTGAATGTTGTTGAGTCTAGAAAAACTATTAAAGCAGGAGCTATGAAGTACATCTTAATAAATAGGTACACTGAGGTTTAGGAGCTGAAAAATGGAACATCGAAGTCCTCAGTCACCCAGTTGTAAGTTCTGATCACAAGACAGAGACTTGTGAGTTATTTTTCTCGATTTCTCTTAGTTTCCTCACCATCCTTAATTTTATCCTAAACAAGTATATATGGTAAAGCTTTTGAGAGAGCTGGCTGAGTCTGTAAAGCCTTGCAGGTGTAAGGACTGGAATTCAGATCCTCAGCATCCATGTAAATTATGATACTTTGTCAGGTGCTTATGATCTCAGAGGCTGAGATTCCCCAAGGTAAGCTGGCTAGTCAGATTCGATGAGTTGGTGAGCTGTGGGCTCAAGTGAGAGAGTGAAACAGCAAAAATGAGGACACGATCAAGAAAGACATCAGAACTCAACCTCTAGCCTCCACATAAACACATACATGCATACCCACGACCTTGTGCTCTCAACCCCCACATGCACATACATCACACACATGCACATACATCACACACATGCACATAGAGCACACACATGCACACAAATTTTAAAATAAATAAAGCAATTCTTCAGAGCAGTTCTCTATTACATAAAGAGTATTTCATTACTCTCAGATTTTGCTCTGCTTTGAAGATGAGCTCTGGTCCTAACTCCCAGCTCAGATAGGGAAAGGTGACAACTTGGCACCCTTTGTTCTCCCACACCACTGAGCATCTGTCTCCTCATGTTTGAATTCATGTGTTCTCTGTAACTTGCTAAGTGTGCCTGCTATCTTACCCATAGCACATTAGTGCTGATATAGCATTCCAGGAATGGACACGTGCGCATTCTTTCTGTCATTCCTCTGCTAGTGTTCTCTGCTTGCAAATAAATAAATGAAAATAGTTTTAAAAACTTTTAAAGTATGTGGGAAAAATTTTATATCACTAAATGTTTCATTTTAGTAACAAAAAGCCAATAGCATATATTAAATTAATATTAAACTCACAAAGATGCAACCCCCAAAACACATTTTCCAAAAATTTTATTGATGTTATTTATGGCAGAATTGAAATGAAAGTGAACAGAAGAACAACATGAATGCCAAAAAGAAAGAATGTACTGGAAAGATAGAAACAAAAAACAGCAACAAAAAAATAGAGAAGACAAGATAGAAGTATAACATGCTGGAAGAGACCAAAAGATTGAGTAGGCATGTGAAGTGATAAAGAGGGAATTGGAAAGAGTTCAGTTGGTTTCAAATACAGACACTTCCTAACTTACCATGGTTTAACAAAAGGATTTGGAACTTTATAAAGGTGGGAAGATAGACACATTCAGAAGAAATCATACTTGGAATTCTAAAGTTTGATCTTTTCTGGGCAGGCAAGACACAGTATGGTGCTTTCTCACAGTGCTGGGCAGTGGGCACGCCACAGTCAGCCTCTCTCTGATGTTGCTCTGTGAGGCTTGATTATAACCAGCAACTGCTTTCCCAACATAAGGTATTTTCAATTTAAAATGGGCTGATAAGTTGAGAGGCTTTATAATCAGAGGATCTTCAAGATTTATATATATATATATATATATATGTGTGTGTATATATATATAAATTTTATATATATATATATACATACATACAATAAAAGAAAGAATTTTAGAAGCTTTCCACTGCTATGACAAAGTACCAGAGGAAATAGTAAACTTAAAGGAAAGGAAGGCTGGTTTTGGCTCATAATTTCAGGGATTCCTGGCCTTGGTCACTTTGTTCCATGACTCTGGTCCTGAGGTGAGACACACTATGCTGGTGGATAGTAGGTGACAGAGGAGGCTGTTAATTTTATGGCCTCTGGGAAGCAGAGAGCAAGAGGAATGGGTGAAAGTTCCAATGTCCACTTCAACAGTGTGCATCTGAGGCTTAACTTCCTCCCACTAGGCCAAACATCTAAAGATTCTATACTTGCAGTAGCACCACATGCTTGTGACTAAGTATTTAATATAGGGGCCTTTGCAGGGATGTATTGAAGATGCAGACCACATCATAGCACAAAGTGAAACACATAAACACACGCACACACACAACCAATCATCAGCAATTAAAACATGATACATGGTATGTTTAATGAAGGACAACTCAAATGTCATTCAATTTATATTATTCATTTACTTGTTAGGAATAATGGATATTATAAGGAAAATAATGCTTTTGAGTTTTGAGGGTATTGAAAGTTTTTATCCCAGAATTCCTTTCTCAAGAAAATTACTAACATGGTTTGAAGCATATACTTTTGCAAAACCTGGGAAGAAACACATAGATCTGGGAAATGGAGACAGTATGGGACACATAAAAAGCTGCTTGGCAGGGTTGGGAGTGTCTAGGGAGAGCAGTCCTGGTCCAGGGTTCAATTGCTCAGTCAACCACATAAAGCTGGATGACCATTTATTTGC
This sequence comes from Zapus hudsonius, assembly GCA_004024765.1. NCBI lineage: Eukaryota > Metazoa > Chordata > Mammalia > Rodentia > Dipodidae > Zapus > Zapus hudsonius. The sequence continues at coordinate 3,997 of PVHP010029666.1, forward strand.
AGTGGTAAGAGACACCATGCCCCCCCAAACACAAATTAATGCAATTGTTTTTTAAATGCAGCTGGAGAGACAGGAGCAGGAAGACAGAGTGCTGCAGTGTGCAGACTTCCTGTAAAAATCACGGTCAGAACCTTTTTTAAAGAGACAATCTGTCCAGTTACCTGAAACATAATTAATAGGGACATTAATAATTAAACTAAAAGACCTTTCTAACATCTGGAAAATGAGTTGACTTGTAGTTACCTTCTGCTTGATGGGACCAAGACCCCAACCAAAGCAGCTGATAGGAGGAAAAGTTTATTTTGGCTTACAGTCTTGGGGGGAAGCTTATGATGACAGGGCAAAGCATGGCATGAACAGAGGCTAGGCATCATCTCCTAGCTGTAGCAGTGGAAATCAGCAGCAGGAGAGTGAGCTGAACTCTGACAAGGGGAAACTGTTTATAATACCCCTAAACACACCAACAACACACCTCCTCAGCAAGGCTCCGCTTCCCAAATTGCCACCAGCTTAGGACCAAGTATTCAAAACAAATGAGTTTTATGAGAGACTTCTAATTTTAATCACCACAAGTCCAAAAAAAAAAAAAACTTGGAAATAGAAAGAAATAGATGATTATTAATTTCATGAGTAAAATGTAGGTCCAAAGAAATATAGTCATATTATTTACTACAAATTCATGCTAAATGATATAAGCATGGTTTTCAATTAAGTAATATGATAGCTACTTTGGAAAGGTGAAGAGAAAGGAAGTCTCTCTGTCTCTCTGTCTCTCTGTCTCTCTCTCTCTCTCTCTCTTTCTCTCTGTGTGTGTACTTATGCATGTTTGTTTCACTGGGGCAGAGTAGATTTTATTACTATAACAAAATATACTGACAAGATCTAAAATTTATTATTGAATAACTAGTAATAGAAATCCAGTTAGAAGAAAATTGCATGCAGTTCTTTCTATATTATAAGCTTTTAGAAAATATATGGCAAAATTATGTACATATAGTTTTAATATATTTTTTAAATTAAAAATACTCAAACTATTCCCAAGAGTAATGTCTTATCTGCTAAACACACATCAATCATTTTCCTGGTACCGCTGATTTTGAGAGAAAATACTCTATAGTGTGCTCCAGGCCTTGTAACAAAAATTCAAACATTTCATTTGCTAAAACAACAAACACCTCTGAGAGAAGGTGTTTGTTTGTGTGTGTGTGTGTGTGTGTGTGTGTGTGTGTGTGTGTGTGTGTGTGTGTGAGAGAGAGAGAGAGAGAGAGAGAGAGAGAGAGAGAGAGAGAGTGCAATGCATCTGACTTCTCTCTCTTGAGATTTTCTAAGTTATGTTGATGGCATTTCTGCATCATTTCCAGCCCTTAGTGGTAGTGGGCTTGCTAACTTCAGCTTATTTCTGGCACTTGGTTCAGAGCAGCAACCACAGTGGCAAGATCCCCACATCAGTACACAAAGACCCTGATTTAAATTTTCTCCCTTAGGATTCAGAGGTCTAGTGTTGAAACAGACCACTCAACTGCTTGACAGTTTTCTTCTTAGCCTTTTTTTTTAAAAAATAATTTATTTATTTATTTGATAGAGAGTGAGAGAGAGAAAGAGGCAAACAGAGAGATTGCGCACACCAGGGCCGCTAGCCACTACAAATGAACTTCAGACGCATACGCTACCTTGTGCATCTGGCTTTACTTGGGCACTGGGGAATCAAACTCTGGTCTGTCTGCTTTGCAAGCATGCGCCTTAACCACTAAGCCATCTCTCCAGCTCCCTTAGTTTTTTTCCTAATCACTTTTTTGTTCTTTTAATTGTGTTAGCATTCTTATTTGTTTGATTATACTTTAGCTATGTAACTATATTTTTTCTTTTAGCACACCATATGCTTTGCCACCAAAACAAGGATTTCTGAGTTCCTAGACCTTCAAAAATATTTATAGGTGGGTGGCTATCTAATATACAACACCTGCAACATTGATTTGAAACTCCATATACTTCTAAGAGACAGTACACTCACAACTGGTTTCTGTATGGGATCCCTTTTGCTGTCTTGGAAAGGGAGGGCACTAGAATGACAAAGATGTCTGAAGAATCAGTACTTGGTTCCCCGTGGGGCAGAAGGGAAGTGTGGAATCAGGTCTTCATTGATACGGTTAGAAACAGTCTAGTGCAACATTCATCAGAACCCCTTAAGCAACCATGTTGTTAGAGTAGCTAGTCACAGCATCTTTTTTTTTTTTTTTGTCTATCCTCAGCCCCACTCATTGCTGACTGAGGAGTGACATTTCCCAGTAATAATTTAATCCACTAAATAACGGAGCAGCAATTATGTTCTGTAAAGTACAGTGCTTCATCCAACTTGGATTGCAATTCAGATCCTCTCCTGGAGGAGTTGTAGCATAGGAGAAGTAATAAACATGTGATGAAGTATATTAGCTTATGACAGATGGAGGAAAGGAAACAGAGTGAAACACTGACAGAACTTTCTGCACTTGGAGTTCTCGTGCTTCCACGTGTGTATCAGAAACTTAAAGTTCTTATTTTTTAACTTACAAATATATTTCCACTTACGTGTCTCTTCTCTTATTAGTGAGTTTTGGACTGCAGAATGTTTTAGATCATAAAGTCAGTGGAAATGAGGCTATTAACTCATTTGTGTAAATACAATTTTTGCTCTTAGGAAAAAAAATCTTAGACAAGGTTTTAGCCTTTAATCAGAAGTTTTTCTGTATCCCAAGGTACTTAGCTTCAGTGGTGAATCCAGGATGTTTCCCCTTTCTCCCAGAGTTCTCAGTGTCCAGAGAAATAACATCACTATTCTCCATTCTTCTTCAACATCTGCATTGGCAAGGCTAGCTAATAATGCCATTACACTGACCCTTCAGTGCAAAGGATAAACCTCTCCAAAGACATTTAGAAGCAAGATGTGAATATGTCAGTATTCTGAATATGCAGAATATGAGCTCTAATAAGTGAGATAGTGAGATGAAATGTGGCTAAGTTGTAAGGTAATGTTGGATGTCATGCAACTCTACAGTTTTCCATAACACAGAGCAGTATGAGCAGTTTTTAACATTTCTGTTGGTTTTCTTGAAATTGGACACTACTGTCTGATGTTTCTAGTTGTAACAAACTGTCTCTCTTTCTCATAACCTTCAATTTAACAGGGAAAAATAAACAGACATTAGTATTCATTCATAGCATTTAGAAGCTCAGCTGAATGAAAAGCTCAGGGAACATTTCTGAGTAATTTAACAATGTAATTTCTGTCTTGCTGTGATTTTCATATATTTTCACTTCAGTCCCCCAAAACATTTCTTATTGGTAATCAGAAAAAAATCGTGAGCAGATATATTATGTAAGACAGTGGACTTTTGACTGGACAGTAGGTAGAGAGCATTGAATTAAATATATAAGACAAATAGATTGCAAAAATTCAGCTAGTCGTATATAAAAATCAGCAACTTGCCATAATTTGATTACCTTGTGAGGTTAAATTCTGTGATTTTCTATAAAACAAGAAGTGTTTTGCATTGACTTTTATTATTTGTAGGTTCAAGATTAAAGTTTAAAAAACAGCTAAAGGAAAAGGGTTAAAAGTAGCCAAGGAGAGAAGGAATAAGGAAGAAATCAGTCCTATGACAATAGGCTGGCAGACTGCAGTCGGAGGATTACTCTGTCAGGCTCGTCCAGTGTCAAGTAGATAAAGCCCATGCTTCAATAATTTGTCAAATAGGTTAGTAGTAATTAGCAACAGGAATGTCTGGAAGTAAACTTTAGACACCAAAGCACAGTGTTGTAGAGAGGAGTTCCGCTGCGTTGGCTAGGGGGCACTCTGAGGCCATCTTTGCCTTGTACACTCCTGTTAGTCAGTGAATGGACCATTTTAATCATCTGTGTTTCCATGAATGGAGAAGTATTACATTGTTAATTATGGAGTTTTCAGCTTCATAATAGATTTAATCTATCTGCTTTTTTTCTCATTTTTTTATTTTATATCTTTTTTTTAATATTTATTATCCATAATGAGTTACATTATTTAGTGGGCAAACCATGCATTGTTATCCCGAATTCCCCACTTCTCCCCCTCCCCATCCCTGATCAGTTGTATATCCTCCTTCGTGGGCTGTCTGTGTTAGTCCTTGTGGCAAGGGATATTTCCTGTGCCCCCAAAATTCTGTGCTTTTATGGAAGGATTTGTGTAAACTGAAAACACTGAATAATAGCTGGTATTAATACCGGAAACAACAGAGCCCAGCCTCCACTATGAATAAACTTCTTTTCCCTTAAAAAAGTGACTAAAATAGCATAGATTTTGGTGTTCAGTCTTTGATATTGGGGTTTGGTTACTTGGACTATCTTTGATGTTTAAAATAAACATCAGAGAATTTCAAAAGCAATGTTTTGTCTTTCTCTAGCAAGTCCTGGTTCACCTATGATCACAGTATGATTAACTAATAATTTTAAAATCACTTGGGAACAGGACAGTCCCATCAGTCTTGGTTCAGAGATTTTAATTTTCTGAGGAAATAAAAAGGTAGTGTTAAAGACATTGCTGCTTGGACCTCTGGGCTTCCTCTGATGCCATTTGTCCACAGTAGAGTTCTCTTGACAAAATTTCATTTGATATTTTCATGGTTCAGGTAAGGCCACTCAACAGATAAATTATTTCATCCAAATTCTGAGAAATTAAGAGACCAATTTTACTGTAAATGTTCTAACAACAGGCAGAAAAAGCTCACAGGGTGGCCAGAAAAAAAAATGAAAGAAAAGAAAAGAGAAAGAAGAAAAGAGAGAGTTCCTGGCTTGAATTTTGTTCTAATTTCAGACATGTAACTTCAGTCTAAGTTATGGAAGAATAAATCCTTGATCTGCTTGCAAGTTAAGTCATAATCCATATATTTTGAAAGTTCTTTTCCTAGATGGCATCTTCCCAAGCACTTGAATTACAACCCACTTCAGGGGCTGGCAAGATGGTTCAGCAGTTAAGGTGCTTTCCTTAATTCCCAGTACCCAGGTAAAGCCAGATGCATGGTGACGAATGCATCTGGAGTTCATTTGCAGTGGCTGGAGGCCCTGGTGCACCCATTCTTTCTCTCCTCCCTCCTTTCTCCCTTCTTTCTCTGTTTGCAAATAAATAATAAAAATAAATAAATAAAAACAAAACACTTCAATTCCTGGAGGCCCAATTGTCAAGGTAGCAATTCTATAATGAGAAATTTTTAGAGTAAGCATTCCATGATAACTAGTGGACCTTCTACAAGGCATGATCATCATTGGCATGGCTAATTTTCACTTCCTTGCTAATGTGCATCCAATTTCTTTTTTGGTTTCTCAATTGTTCACTAATTTGTTCTTTGTCCAATTTCCCTTGTAGATAAATTTTCCTATGTGAACTACCATTCACCAATAAATTTCAAAGAAAACTTTTGGTTGGATGACATAATATGTAAATCATACATACTGGATTTTACACATAGGAATTTGGTTACTGTCATATTTTCCACTAAACATTATAAAGCTGGTTATGGTATAATATTTATCCTCATGTTCTACATGTGTATTCTGTGTAATATATGAAAATATATTATTTATATTTTAAAATATTACTGATGTTTAGGTAGCAGTATACTTTGTACTAGACACTCTTCTACATATTAGTGAATGCAGTGATTAACAAATTTGGTCTTCATATGGAGATAGTCTATTGTGTTACAAAAACATATCCTTATAGTTGTAATATTTTAAAGAAAATTTTTGAAGGTTAGAGTTAAAATAATAGAAATTCTTTATAAATTTCAATAAAATATAAATTCCTATAAACATAGATAAATTAGAAATATTTGTACTCCTCTTACAAAGGGGCATTTGCCATATTCTCAAATCTTCACTGTATGATAACACAGTCACTAGCATCCGTGATCTGATCTAAATATAAAGGGCACTCACAGTAGATCTCTAGGATCCCCTGACACAACATCACAAGATGGTTGTCCTAAGAACTGGGCTTCCTAGATACGGAATTACTTGTAGTCAGGAACCCTACGTCTAGAGAAAACTTATGTCACCTAAACAACATGATTACAGATTCTGGAAAATTTTCCATTTTTTCCCCCTGAAGACCAGCATCCTACATGGAGGTGAAATAACTTTGTTTCTCAAATATTTTTTTAGCTCTCTTCTTTTTAAGGATTTGTAAGATCACATTCTCTGGGACTTGCATTACTTAGCTTTTATTTATTGTTTCTTTTCTGCATATTCAATATTTCTTTAAATTATGGTAATACTAATGTCACATTTTTGATCTGTTGCTCAATTAGTCTGGGCCATCACACTCTTGCCTGGCTCTTCAGTAACCTCCTAAATCTCTTTTTCTTCCTTAGAGACTTCCATGTCATTCTCCACTTCTCGACCAGTCTATCATTCTTTAAAATGTAATCTGTCTCATTCTGATTGTAGTTGACAGGAAATAAAACTTCTCTATGATTAGCTAGAAGGTACTTAAGCAGGCTCATCCTATACAACTACCTCTTTAATTTTACTGTTGCATACTTATATTATTGATCATTGTGTCATTAAAGATGTCTTTTTGTTCTTAACCCAGCTCAATTATATAAACTCTTCCACCTTCACCTTAATCTTTTAAGTCTCATTGTTAATTTCTTCTCCTTAAGGTCTCAGTTTTTATAAAATCTTACCCAAAATGTGATTCACTGGTTGTCTCTACATTCAAGTCTCCCTTCTACAGTATTTATACATATAAACACACTTTTATAAGTATTTATTGAATAAAAGAATCCAGTTTGTAACATTTTCTTCTTCTTCTTTGTCTCTCCTCTCCTCCCTGTTAGAGCATAAGCCCCATGATGGTAGGGACTACGTTTCTTTCATGCAACATTACCCAAGTGATTGATATCATCATCCAAAAGGTAGGAATTTAATATATTCTACTGAATGAAAAAGTGATGACTACAATGAATAAAGGAAGAAATATTTCCCCTCCTGAAAATTTGTAACCTTGAAAGAAGCTTTTATTTAGGGTGAGGAAGGCAGATGGGGGAGAGGAGGAGAAAAGGGAGCATGAGGGGGCATGGGGAATGTGAGCAACTTACTCTGGTATATATGCATGAGCATGTCCAGTGATGCTTATCATCTAGTATGTTAACTATGATGATGATAATTTTCACACTAATAAGTAAATTTGGGGCCAAAATAGGGTCCATTAATTCCAAGTGTACTTGGTGGAGAAGGCCATGCCAAGTGAACTTGAAACGCGAGTTCAGATGAGCAGCCAAGTCATGTTTTAATATATATGACAGCTCTGGAATGGTAAAGTGAGTACACCATATAAATCAACAATTATCCACACAGATTAAATCTGTGTTTTGACAAACAAAGCTTGAAATCCTTATCTGTCAAACAGATGGCAAGTTTCATCTGTAGGGCTTAAAAACCACCTGCTGCCAGAATACAGAAATTGGCTGTGTTTCAGACCTAGAAACGTCATAGCTCATAGCTCACTTCATTATAAGGAAAATTAATCTATGACGTATCCTAAGTGGAGAAAGTTCCATGCTTTGGTGCTACTCCTGATGTAGTAAAAAAACAATCAAGCAAGAAGGGCAAATGAAATGGAAAAAAAAGAGAAAATATGGAAGCTGTTAACAGGCATTTGTTAAGTGTATTTAAATAGCATCTAAGGAGTTCCAAATTTGTCATGTGGAAAAGATACTGACCCTGTACAGTTACTGATGCTGTTAAAGTAGACCTTTGACTGAATCTCATTCCTGATTAATTAGAAGGTGATTTTAGAGGCCATGAAATTTTATTTAAAATGCACTGGGTTGAATGTCAAAAGAGCTGGCTGTAATCGAAGCTCAATCTTCAGTATGCAACCTTAGTAAAGGTGCTTTCTCTGAGTCCTGGTTTTCTCTATAAAAGGTGAGAAAAATATCATCAGTACTCTAATATTTCAGTGACTGTTAAATCATATATATAAATACATATATATATATAGTTTATATTAAACAATGTATTTTTAAAGTAGTCTTTTGTGGTTTATATTAAATACTGCTGTGCAGGACAGTGCACAGCATATTTAATTTCAAAAGCATCATATATTGTGCAAGCTAGACTGGAGGACATGCTAAGACTCCTCACGAGTACTTGAGGAGGTAAAGGAGAGATAGAAGCAATTGCACATCTGGTTACTAAGTAGCAATGACCTTCTGCCCTTGCTCATTATCAAAGGCTATAATTAATTTGAACTTCATTCAGGCTAATGTTTATATTTAAGGGAGTCTTGGTAATAGCACTTGGTGAGATGGCCAAGGATTCCTGGCAATGATAAAAGTCAGGGATATTAGGAATATGGTCTGATGTGATAAGTGCATTCAAAAGAGACCCCAGCTGTCAACTGATCAGCCATAGAAAATGCTGAATAGCCTTGTAAACACTGGACATAGTACTGAATCATAAGCAGGTATCTTTCCCAGAAGAATGTTCCAAGTTCAAACTTAGAATTGTTGGATCAAAATATTTATATACTTACAATTTTGATAGCTTTCACCAATATTACCTCCTCAGAGATTTTGTAAATTCACATTTTCATCAACAAGATAGTGAGTTACCTTTTGGCTTCTGTTTACAAATTAACTCAATATGATCTCAAACTTTAAAATCGGCCTGATGTGACAGTGAAAATTTATGCCTTTGGTCGGGCATTCCTATTCAAGTGGTTCAGGCACTTGGGTCCTAGTCTCTTACACTTTTAGTAAATCAGTTCGACATACTTCAGAGTTGTTAAGAAATCACTTCAAACTTCTCTGGGACAATAGCAGCCAAGAGAAGAAATTATGGGTTCTACGTCCAAACAAAGTTAACTTCAAAGTTCATGTACACAATTCAGTTGCTTAGCAGTGAGCCTTTGGCAGGTCAATTAACAATTTAATTATTGGAAAGGCTACTGTAGAGTTTTTTAAATGCCCTAATTAGAATTTCTTTCAAAATAACTTTGGTTCAAAACTCTTGGGGCTTATATATCGAAATAGAATTTCAGAGTAATACTTTTATATGATCTTTACCATTTATCTTCAAACTTAATACACCATTAGGATCAAAATTAAAGAAATATACCTCTATCTCATAAGACAATTGAAAATCCTCTCTGCTTGAATTTTTCTTCTCTATTTTTGGGAAATTTGCCCGTTTCTTACTTACTTGGAAATGTAGTCTAAATATCTTCAACCCAGTACATTTCTTTCTTTTCTCTAGGCTGAAATGGTCTCAGATTCATTTATCCATATTAGATAATTTTCTCATTAATTAGAAAGCAGTAAGGCCTAATATTGGTTTTTAGGCCCTTAAGCATAAGAGTCTACTTTTACTTCTTAATTAAAATATAAAAGTAATATTTTGTTTTAATAGGTTTTTCTGCCTGACACCAGCAATCATTGTTTTGTTTTGCTTTGATTTTGGTGCGGGGTGTACTTTTTGAGACTTAAAAACAGAATGTAGTATATATTTCAGTCTTTAGAATCTCACAGTGTGATAGCATATAAATCGAGCAATGTGAGAACTGTCAACTTTCCAGAATATCAACAGAAAAAGCTACTTACTCTTCAAAGCTAAGTTTAGTAGCCATACGATAGGAAAGAAACACTCATGGTTGCGTGCATGCGCGTGAGCACACACACACACACACACACACACACACACACACACACACACACACGCACGCACACACAGCCTGACAATATAGCACCTGTGAAGGTCAGTCTGTGGAGTCCTATTAAAATGGTTTTTAGGGGCTGAAAAGAATAATTTCCACCTGGGTCTTGAAAGGGAGTGAGTGGTTGGAACTTCTGGTTTAGGATATAATTATATTGGATTGAAGTATCCAAAGAGTGAGAGTCTTGAAGTGAGGCGTGTGGAAGTACGTTTCTCCTCTTGCTGTGTGAAGCCCACTCATTTTTTCATAATATTATCTTCCATCCTCAAGGATTTCTGGGACAAATGCCTAACTTTCCTTTCTAATTCTCCATATTCTTAGTCACAGGAGTGTGCTGAACTACAGTATTGTTTAAAACTGGAACATAAAGTTATTTGGGTATCTGGCTTTCACATCACAGAGCTAGAAAATACATGGGAAATGCTGCTGTCCCGCCATCCAGTGGGGAGGCTGTAGGCCTGATTTGAACACTGAAGTGAAAGAGAATCTGTCATCTTGGGTGTATAATCAGGAGTATAATGTCCACCACTGTGAGCTACAGGAGGAAAAGGAATCATATTGTGAATCAGATGTTACTGACTTCTATGGATTTTAATTGAATAGCCTTTCTCTCTTTGCTACATGACTTAAGAACTTCCATATACTTCAATTTTATTTTTAAAATTGTTACTAGCTATCATTGTTCTACTAGGGAGAGGAATGATAGAGGTCACATTACTGCTGCATAAGTTTTTTTCTGGCCTGATATTCTTTCATTGATATGTATCACTGTTCAGAACATCTTCCAATATTTTTTCTACTTTTGACAACCCAGAATTTTATAATGGAAATGTATCACTGTTTGTAATCTATTGTCATTACCTCATGTCCTGAGCTTAACCATTGCAAAGGGTTAGAAGGACACATAGATTTGCATCTTCGCTGCCTTCTCATTCCCTTCCTTAACTGAGGTTTACACTACAGTGTTGGCAGGTGACAAATGTAAAGATAAATAAAAGAACAAAGGTATAAGCCAACCTTTAATATTCTAGTCTTGTTTTCCAGTCACTCCGAATTCACTGCTGTAGTCCAGGAATTGTTTTTAGTTCATGTCTGATTCTTGGGAGGGTGATAACCTTCACATCTTTACCCTGAATCCTTTATACTCTGTTGCTTTTGTTTTTTGTAAGATCTGTGGTTTCAGTAGGATTGTAGAATCTCCAGTGCATTTCCCTATCAAACATCACAACTGTAACTAATTGCAATTTTTTTAGTGAATTGTCTGAAATAAGTTTTCAATAACCTATAATAAAGGAATCTGATACTTTATTCTCATGGTTCCTTTGAAGATACCGATTTTTGTTTAGCTCTCCTCAGAATTACATTTAGTTTGAAAATTCCAAATTCCCTTCAATGTCTGTGACATGCCATGTTCATGTTTTATGAATTTATAGAATGTAGTGGTTTTGATCTGTTTCCATAGGTTCACTTGGGCACCGCCAATCTCTGCTTTTTGGGGGTTCCACCTGATTGATTTATCTAATAATTTTCCCATTCAGCGGTCTTTTTTTTTTCCATTTTAGTGCTCAGAAAAGCCATACAACTACATCTGATCAGGAGAATACAGAATACAGTGTCTAAGTGACACTGTGATGGTTAAAATTCAAGATCTTGGTCAAAAGTTCTTTTCCAGTGTTGCTATTTCTTCTCTAATTCTTGCCTTAAAACTCTGAGCACCTTCTTCTCTCTGAACTTCCATTTATGTCTTCTCAATCCAAGTAGTTTCCTGTGTGCTGCCTCTATCCCAACCCATTCCCAGAATTTCAGCTTAGACTTTTTCCTTTATCAGTGAGCTGGGGCAAGTATGGAACTCACATTGTTGCACCACTCCATCCCCTCCTGGGCAAAGTCTCTAAAGCCTCCCTCTCCCGTTGCCTCTCTTTTCTTTCTGTCTCTCCCGTCTTTCTCAATTTCTATTGTTTTTCAGGCAGGTAAAATTAATCACATTTCTATTATTTTTGTCTTGGCTAGGAATAAGAGTTCACTTTTGCCCCTGTTTATTATTATATCATATCTCTCATCAACAATGGTGCTTTGAAAGCTAAATTTTCCTTTTTGAAACTTTCTGGAATGTAAGTAAAGCTTGTTTATTACATGCTGCTTTCAAGGAGTTATAAAATCACTTTTGCATATTTGTATTTAAGGTCCAGCTCCATGCTCACAGTATTTGAGCCAAGAGGAAATGAGGATTACTTGAAGAAGCAAACATAGCTATGTACAAGGCAGTAAAAATATTCTGACCAAGACTATATTATAATGGAGGTTTTCAGTTAAAAGTTCATAAAAGGACTATCATAGAAGTGATTGAAGTCCATGTTACATATTGAGCAGACTTTATCAGAAAACATCTCTTTAGTCCTTTGTATGACCAGAAACAGCAAAACCTTAATGTCATGTTTAGCAATTAACACATTATAATGATACACAATGCAAGGGTCATGTGTCAATTCTTAGTTCTAACACAATATATTTTCAAAGCGATTAATGTCTCTTTTGGGAGTCTCGGTTTCTTCTTTCAGTATTTAGAAGGAATAATCTATTTAAGCTTTCTATACCAAATTTCTATATTTTAGTGACAGGTTTCTGAAGAGAGGTAAGTCCACGTGTTTATAGATGACAGAAGACTGCTTTGTCCCTGAGCGTTTCTGTCCACCACTCCTCGCAGTAGTTTTCACTGAATTTTTTATACAAAGCTTCCATTGTAACCTTCTAAGTTTCCATACACATGATTATTTTAGTTAGCTTTTAATTGTTGTGTCAAATATCTGATAAAATCATTTAAGGGGGCTTTATTTTGGCTCACAGTTTCAGAGGTCTCAGTTGATGGTCACTTGGCTTTTCCTCTTGGATGTGTTCATGAGGAGGTAGAGCATCATGGAAGGGTGCTTGTGAAGAAGCAGAGCTGCTCACTTCAGGGCAAACAGGAAGCAGAGACCAAGAGGAGAGAGGAAGCATCCAAAGAGAAGATGTACTCTTCAGAGGCATGTCCACGCTGATCCAGTTTCTCTAATAAAGTCCTGCTTCAGGATCAATGAGCCAATGGCATTCTAATGATGTAATCAACTCTCAATGCCAACAACTTTTGAGGACCAACCCTTCGTATGCCCCTTTTGGAAAGATGTCTCATATACAAACCAGAGTAATATTTTATTTGAAACATTGTCTTCTTTCTTAAAATTTCAATGTTTTGCTAATAAACAAATCAATCAATGTCACATAATAGTATAAGTACCCACAACTGATAAAAAAAATTTCTAGACTATAAATTGCCTACCACAAGTGGATATCTACTCTGATTTTGAGAGGAGAATATGTGACTGAAGTTTAAAATTTAAAAATGCACAAGTGTTGTGGACAGAAATTCTATTATTGCTGTATTGTTTCTGATTCATTTTGGAGACACAGCATGTCTTCAAACCACTAACCAACATCCACTTGCAAGTGAAGAGGGAACAAAAGCTCATAAAACTGCAATAAAATATTTATTTGTCTTCAGCAATAGGATTAATTTTATCACTATAGATTTATGACCCCAGAAAATTTTGCTGGATATTTAATATATCAGAATAGCAGAACAAAGAGCTTGTATTAAGAAGCATGTACTGAAATTCATGATTTACCAGAGAGAACACATTTCTTTGTTTTATTTTTTACATAGGACTTAATAAAACAGCAGCAAAATTGAAATAACTAGGCATACAGTTTAATTGCCTGCCAAAAAGTTGACACAGCTACTGCATTACTATTTATGTTCAATATGTATTGGACTTATGGGTGTCATTCCCCTGGCTCCAGAGTGACTGGAGTAAGGGGCTAATGTTTTCAGTAGTGTTGGAGGGTCAGTGACTAAGACTCACTTTTGATTGCCTCATCCTGTAGCAAGAAGAGTTAATAAGGGTAATGACCTTTGAGAAAGGGAAAGCAGGGCTCTATCCATTTCTGCCTTTTAAAATACAATTTCTTTGTTGAAAATCTTTCTCTTCAGGAATTCCACTGCTACAATACTTTGAGACAGTGTGCCTTTGTGATGGTCTGTGTATAAATTTGGGGGCTTTAAAATAATAAAAATTACCTCATAGCAGGAAGTCATCAAAGACCACAGTAAATTCGCAGCCTTCAAGATATTCTGTTTTTAGCCGTGGGTAGAGTTATGAACTCTCTTTCTGATCACTGTCTTCCTCCTATCTTTGGAGGTATCCTAAGCAGTAGGCACACACTTAGGAAATACTATTCATGCAAGCTTGGAGGCATATGTGCTGGTAGAGGCAGAGCTACTTTGTACCCACAATTAAACTAGCACAGAATTTGAGAATAGAGCCCTAAATTGATAATAGGGCTATCTCAGCTCTTATCTGTAAAGCTTACAGCAGCTAATCTTCTGGGAAATAATTTTCCAATTCAAATGTTCCCCAGAGGGTGATTAAGTGTAGACCATTGTCATAGACCACAAATGAGTAAGTGAAAACATGGGGTCAGGAAGGAGGGAAACAGTGATACCAACATATGAATTGTACATGTGCATATTCTACTTATTAAAAAAATACATACCTTGGAGTGGGAAAATCAACAATTTCCTTTTAATTTTGCTTAAATGAGAAAGGAACTAAGTTTTTTGTTTTTCTTCCATTTTCACACCTGCTTTTTAAAATTTGTGTTTTTAAAATAAGCCCTCAAAAACATTAACTTCTACCCCCTTTTTTATTAAGTAGAAACTCTGTATGAACAACTCATGTGTTGGTATCACTGTTTCCCTCATCCTTTCCCCCATTCCACTGAGGACCCTCCTCATAGGGATTGCTGGTGTGCAGCATGGGATTGAAGGCAGTCAGTCATTGGAGAGTGGCAGGTGTCAATACCTCTGAACATTCCCCCACTGTGGTTCTTATCATCTTTCCACCCCTTATCATCTTTCCACACCAAAGTTTCCCGTGCCATGGTGGGTAAGTTTTAACTCTACTTTAGTGCTGAGCTCTTAGCAGCACTAAGAGCTTTGATTTCTGTTTTAGAATCTTTTGTGTATCCTCAATGTCTGTCTCCATCACCCTGGTGCAGGTTGTCAGGCTCACAGTGGAAGCAGCACTGTTGCTCATCTCTCCACTTCCTCCATGGTTCACCTGGGCCCTAGCTGATGTGTGAGTGGTGGTTCATCTCCTGCCAGGGAATCAGCTATCATTTCTGGTCTTATTGATAGGATTAGGTTTTCCTCTGTTCTCTCTGCCTACTGAAAGATAAAAACATTTTCCAGCAGTGTCAGATCAGCACAGGTCAAGTAGGATAAGCATTGTCAATTTGGCAAGATTATAACGTGTGTAGCCTCTGTTTGGCTTGGACTCCAGGTCCAGCTATGGTTTCCTTGCCCTAATTGGATCCCTTAGCCAATCAGAGATCCCTTGATTACCCACCTAGGTAGAGTGCCACTGTGGTATCCTGCTAAAGGGGCATGGAGGATATAGGGTTTTGCTGAGTCTGGCAGGCTTCCAGGACTATCTCTTCTGTTAAGGAAGTTGAGGCAGTCTGAGGACCCCAATAAATCTCAGCAAATCCTGGACACAGGCAGACCACAGCTGTGGCCTGAGATAAGCAGGCAACTCAAGGCCTAAACTTAGTCTAGCTGCAATAACAAACCTAAACAATAAGGTTACATTTCCTCTGCTGACATTATACACATGTATAGAGTCACGTAGGCCCCTCAATTTATCTATGCAAAATAGGTATCCAAAGGGCATTGGCCCCTACCAATCAAACTCATAAGATGCCCACAGACCTTGCCCCTATCAATCTCCTTGCTGCCTATGCCCCTACCTCTGCCTCCTCCTCTATAGAAACAACTGTTATCTATACAATCTCCTACTGCCCACTGCCACGTTTCCCCGGGCAACTATGCACATCAGCTCACAACTATTCCAAGCCTTTGCTCACCCAGCTCTGTGGAAGAACAGGGAGTTGATGCACACTGCAACTCCTCCACTAACCCATGGACCCACATGGCACTATTGCACAGGTGTGTGCATCTTGTCATGCTGGTTGCTGTCATATAGCAGTGTCCCCTGCTTTCTCCCAACATTGTTGACCTATTTCCCCTGTCAGCTCATGTAGGGCTTTCCAGCTCTCCACAGGCTAACCATCTGGGAACTGGCTTCCTTCCAGATTCCATCCAGGTCTCTCCATGTTGGGTGTTAGCAGTCTTGGTGTCTTTGGCAATAGGGTCTTATCTTTCACCTCTGGCAGGTAATCAAGTGCTGTGATAGAAGCCTGTCTAGTTTTGAAGATTGCTTATTTCTCTCTGTTCAACTCCTCAGTGTGGGTAGTAACCAATTTCTGGTACTGGGAGCTACAAGCCAGAGCCAATTGAATTCAGGTTAGGCTTCATTCCTCACTTTTTCCAGTGTTTCTTCTTACTCGTGCTCCTTTGGAGGGTTATATCTTTTAGCCTCCTGTCCTATAGTAAGGATTCTATGGTCCCAATTCATTTTGGATTTAGTTTTGATTAGCTCTTGTCTCATTGTATGCTTTCAGTAGGTAGAACATGTGTCAAGTTAGAGTCTACAGGCTAATCTCATTTTTTAAGCTTTTGGGCCAAATCATATTCAGGGCTCTCTTCTCTACTCTGTCCTAGTCTATTGCCTGCCCAGCAAGAGATGTCAAAGATAAAGCAAAAAAAATAAGCCTACTTGCTGATGATTTTCTGCCTTTTGTGATTCATTCAATCCAATGATGAGATTTTTTTCTATGGAAAAATTAACTCAGGATTCAAATTTTTAAGTTCATGAAAAACCTAGATGTGTTTGTGGCAGAAAAATGAGATTATAAAGTACCTTCAAAATAATATGGTTACATGAATAATTGTCTCCTGCTTCTTTAATAAAATATCCAAATATATCTGTTGTTAGCAAAAACCACACATTAATATCTCATAATAAAAGAAAAGATTATAAAACTTTACAAAATCAAAGTTGTTATACCCAGTTCCCTAAACATAAAGAAATATAGGAATAATATAACATAATAAAATAAATAATAATAATGTCTCTCTTCTCCGTACTTTAAGGATTGCAGAGCATCCCTCTTTCTATTTCAGCATAACTATCTTATTTCCCATTCTTCCAGAGTCTTAACCTAAATACATACCCATGGACATGGTGGACTATACTGAAATCATTCAATACTCTTCTAATATGGTTAATGTCCTCAATACTGTGAATCTTCCTGACTGTTTCCAAATAGGTCTGGATTTTGCATGCCAAGACAATGGGGTAAATTCCTGAGATTTTTACTTGAACCCAAGAGCGGGCTGTTTATCATTTCTAGCATTGACATGACACTGAAGCTGTGTTTCCCCAGGATTGTAGAAATGGCAGGCAGTAAGGTGCCTGTGCAAACCTAAGGAGGAAAATACACATACACAACACCGACATAAACTCTGGGTGAGCTTTGTGGCCACCTATAATCCCTGTGAATGGAGGCAGAGACAGATCTTCGGGACGGGCCGGTTTAGCTAGTCTAGCCTATTTTGTGAGGTCTGAATTCAGAGAGATCCTGCCTTGGTAAAAAAAAAAAAAAAGGACAGTGATTCAGGAAGACACCCAAGATCAGCTCCACATCCCCTCACACAAGCATCTACTTAAGTACTCACACCACATACACAAAAATGCACATATAAAAACAAAGCTCAAGAGTTAAAGAACACCTATCTCAAAAAAAGAAAAAAAATCAGTGTTCCTATTTTCAATTAAAAAAAATCTAACAATTTTAAATAAAACTGACAACTTTCTTAAATATGTCCTAGACAAAAAGAATAAATGCAAATTATGTAATATGTAGAAAATGTTGCTAATCATGGGAGATTTCCAAAGTTATACTCAGCAGACCATAGATCTCTATATGCTTTAAATGTTAACAAAAATAAGTTAAAAAAAAGTTAAATTTAAAATTGAATTTAAGCATTTACAAAAATGAATAAAATAAAGCAAGGGTTGGCAGACTCCAGTCTGAGGGACAATTTCAGCCCACCGTCTGCCAGGGAAATAAGATTTCATGGGAACATGACCATGCTCATTCATATCAGGACTCTCTGTGGCTTCCCTAGGGCTATATGCAGTGCTATGGTTTGAATATGTCTCCTCCAACATGCAGGTGATACCAGTGTGAGAAAGAGCTTAAGAAATGACTGTGTCAGAAGTTCTCTTCCCTTATTAATGGGTTAAGGACCTTACAAAAGAAGTTCTACATATGCAGCTTGCTCACTAGCAACTTACCTCATCATGCCATGCCTCCTGAGAACTGACAGACACTCTGTTGTTCCACAGAGAAGGTCCCATTCCTCTGCTGAGGTTTCACTGACTTCAACACTTGTACTTCCCTGCTTCTTCTCAGGCTCAGGTACATCGATGATGCTGCATATGATGTCCATAACTGATGCCTGGTCTTCCTGACCCCATCAATAGTTTCAGGCTGAAGTGTCCACAAAAGAAAGAGAAACGATAAAGAAAAAAAAACAGCACCATGTTTCTTCTCTTTCTTTCTTTCTTTCTTTCTTTCTTTCTTTCTTTCTTTCTTTCTTTCTTTCTTTCTTTCTTTCTTTCTTTCTTTCTTTCTTTCTTTTTTGGGGTGCTGAGTTTGAAACTAGAGAGTCACACTTGCTAAACCAATGGTCTGCCACTGAGCTACAGCTAAACACCTTTTATACTTTTCATTTTCAGACTGGATCTTAC